>ML976667.1:265001-337477 GCA_010015655.1 Bimuria novae-zelandiae CBS 107.79 | reverse complement strand
GCTAGATAGGCTGTTGCAGGCATCTACCCGTTGAATATTAAGCGGGTAGTTAACTTATCTTAAGTCGCTCGAAGGCCTGTTACCCCCCCTTACCAGGATTAGGCTTATCTCGCCGAGAGCTCTCTCTACACTCCCTATGGCCCTCGGGATCTGTTTATGGCTTAAAGGCAGCTCTACAGCGCTGAGAAATTAAGCCGCAAGGTTCACTAACTATTTAAGAAAGCTAGTAAGGCAATTATAATAGCTAATACACGCTTAGTAGCGCTAGAAGCAGAGAATAAAAGATTACAGAGTTAACTTAAGGCCCTTAAGCGTCCGCAACCACGAAAGAAAATTCGCATAAACCTAAATCAACGCTTTGCTAGCATAGATCAAATCATAATAGCAAAGCAGGCATCTGCTCTCCTAGAGCAACAAAACAGTAGTACTTCTGCAGAAAAGGACGCAGAAAAAGCTGCAGCAGAAATAGCAGCTAAAACTCTGCAATCTATGTGTAGCGAGTGGCAATTGTAATTACGCTGAATGAATTATCGCGATTTTTTGAAGGGTGGAGGATTTCTGCGCGGTGTCTCATATCCCCGGGTGTCTCGGAACCCCATGCGCTAGCTTAATCGCCCTTTTTTGACACCCCTAGCCTAGCCTTCGCACGTGCCCTGCTCACAGCCTCACTCGACGTATTATTTCTCTGCATGTGTCGTACTGGTTCCAACAGCTCTTGGTGTAAATACTGGACAAGTGAGGGGTAAAACTTCCTCCACCCAATGGACAGGATTACAAGCGGACCATCCACTCCATGCGGCTAGCTGTTTCTATTTTGGCTTCATACACAGAATCTCCAACGTGGGGCAAAGGCCAGGCCATCAGATCGCACCCCACTCCAGAACCTCTTGGCTATGGAACAAAGGCGACCCGAGCCCAGACGGGCTCGAGGGCCAACACAACACTTTCCTTCAGTCTAACAAGACACCGTCGACACGGCAAATGCGTTCGGCGTGCGGGAGGCGTCCACGAGGAAGGGGCGGTCCGACACTGGCGCTCCACGCGCTAGGTCAGCGCAGGAAAACGAAAGCGATACCGAATACGCAGTCAAAGCTTTAACGCAGTCAATCGATCTATTCGAGCCGCAAAAGTCAATCAAATCTTAACGAAATGGCCTCTTTACCGTTCGCAAGCATCGCATAAAATTGCACGGCCCTCTATATTAGTTGTGTTTGAATAGCATCAATGTTATGGCGATCTTGACAGTTTTGTTCACGTCAGCGCTGGGGAGGCTTGCAGATCGTACGTTGTCATCGCTTACCCATGACGTCTCGAAGGCACATGACTGGACGCATATCTGAAAGGCGACCTTCCCCACTGAGGAGGGACTGCGAAATCCCGTGACCTGCTATGCAACAGGGTCTGTATCAAGCAGGCGTGAGAAACATGACCATTCAAACGGAGTCTGACTGGAAGCAATGTCCAATCTTTCAAACAAAATCAACTGCAGTCCACGGGTTCCTTTGAAGCCCGTGATGGAACCTTCCCATCGCTTTAACATCATTTTCGATTTTGTCATACCTACAACGCGCTCCACAGGACGACCTTGACAGTAAGTGATGATTCTCTGCTTTCATTTTGTTAGAGCTGCGGATGGCTACCGAAGCATTTATCCGCCTACGGAGCCAAGGCCCTCATTCTCGGGCTGTTCGGGATAGATTAGAGCCTCTGATCAGCCTATCATTGTGGTTCACACCCTGGACCTTGCCAAGACCTGAGGCTCGACCCTCCTTCCCGTTGCGGCACCATAGCATTGGTACGGCACTTATCCTGGAGCTTGACCGGAGATGGGTCTCTTATGGGTAGAGATCATATGTACAATCGTGGCGGGGCAGGCTTGTGGTAGACAAAGTTGCGTGCGGTCCTTGTGGGGTTCGGAATTGCGCGATAGCTCCCGTGTGTCTGGTTCCGGCGTGGTAGTGTTAAACATTGGAAGTCCGTCGTTGTATTTCTGGCATTATCTCAGAGCCGACTGTTCTTGCGATAGATCGAAGGCCTGGAGAAATTCAAGCCCTGTATGATGGTTCACTCATTCGACTTCGGCATTCGCGTTCCTGGACACGAATGAGTTCGAGTGTCTGGCCCCCGGTAAGCGGTCGCCAAACCGCACGGACATTTGCCTGATTTTCAGTGGTCGCCGTCTCAACCCCAGGATTCGCGCGCTTAACAGATTTCTCCCTGTCCAACCCATTCTGACGGGCCTAGTTCCCTGTTCCTGAACCCACAGACTTCCTCTTTGGACACCATGGCTGCATGCTCAGCTCGTATTCCTTGATGGTGGCCGCTATCGCCGGTTGGCCGTGGCGGTCGTACTTGAGGGCTTGCCGGCGCGCTGTGGGCGTTCAGGTGTGGCTCCCTCTACTCCTTGGAACCTATTGCTGGCGTTGGAGGCTACTCGTGAGCTTCAACGTTGAAATCGCACGAAAGCTGTTCATATTCCTCAAGCGCGGCATCGTCGTGAACGACGAATGTTTTCTACGAATCGATAACGGGTGCTCAACTGTTCCGTAACCGCAACGATGGCACCGCGGCCTCTGGACCAGAATGGACTTCCGCAACAGTCGTCGAACGCGCAGCATCCAGCGCCCACACATACGACACCGAGTAATCCTCTAGCAACGCCCTCTGTCGTCAACGCTGGCGAATATATGTTGATAATTTCGCTTGTACTGATACTCCTCGTCGTCATTACAGTGACAGTACATTTCCTCCTCGAGCGACAGAAACGGCGGCGGCGCAAGACGTTACCAAAGAAAGGAAAGAACTCGGATGCACAACCTGAGTTGCAGTCCAAGGAAAAGAAGTTTGCAGAGCTGGTTGGAACGCCTCTTTGCGAAATGGGCGACTCCGAGCCGAGACACGAGATGGAAGATGCAGAGGTCCTCGAGAGACATACCCTCGTCGAGCCAGAGCATCCGCAAGACAATCCAGTGTATCTCGTCAGCCCTCTCACTCCCAACTACGACGCTGGTATCATGTTCGGAGACATGTCGACTCGAACCACGACAGAGCCTGATGCCGGGGTTTATGCACTATACCACGCTCGATGAACATCGCATAATGCTGGAGATACTGTGCTCAAGGTTGATATAATATCAACGCCGATACAGGACCGAAGATAGTGGAATAGGTTCCCTTCAAGGATCTCCACAAGGCTTCGACGTTCAATGATGCAGTAAGTGTTCGCTATGGCCATCCTGGACTTCGGCTAAACAGTGTAGACTTTGTGCTTGCTATTGATCGGGACGAGATTCAAAATGGTCTGATCGTTCGCTGAACGTCATGGTGCACTCCCATCATGTTGGCGTCAACTCGTAATTACCACCCGAAAGACGCCTGTGAACTGAAGACAGATCGGTTATTCCAATGGGAGAGGTAGCCGTTGCCCAAGTGGCATTTGAAGGGATACTATCGGAAATCCGTAGTGACACGAGGGACAAGTGAAGATGGATGGCGTTGACGGAGCGGAGGCAACGCCTACGCAGCGTCCGTATCGGATTAAAGCTGTAGGTTGACTCCAGGAATTTTGACTGGGTCCTCTCCGCCAGGGACGGGATGTAGTTTGGTGTATCGGAGGTGTGGGAGACATAGACGAAGCCGCTCGAGAGCCGCCGCTGGTGCGAGACTAATCCCCACTGGTAAAGACTATAACATCACTCCGTCTAGTCAACGCGCAACGCTCATATGCGTGAAGCGATTTATATAATTCTAATATAACAAGATCAAGCTACAATTGATGTCACCATCTTGCAGCAATATGCCATGATCAAATGCGTTGCAAATCGCCATGCCATTATTCAAATACCAAGGCCAAAAATCCTCCTCCTTTGATGCTTCTGAAAATTCAAGTCTCTCGTTCTAGCAATGCTAGACTCAATAAAGGTTCCTATTACTTTTTGAACAAACCGAATCGCCCACATCTACCCTATATCCTCTACGTCGCTCATACATCGCACCGCACAAATTCTCGCAGACAATGTCCGACATACCAACCCAGGACCCAGCATCAATCTGCGCGCTCCGTCGCCTTCCCAGACACTGACCAAACCAACACGGGAAATAGATCTAGCGCTCGACGACATGTCAAACAGCAGCTACAGTCTCCGTCAGCCCCTGCAACCGCCCCCGAACCCGCTGACCAGCCAGGACCGCCTCTGCGGCAATGCTCCCAACTGTGGGCTTTCTCAACGCGTCCATTAGCCATCCGACATGCTGCGGTCGCATACATCACGCAATCTTGGTTCAACATGAGCACACCCGGGAATGCCCACCAAAGCGGCATACCGTAGCGTAGCGCACATCACGTGCGAACGCCATCCGATGTTCTCTTGCAAAGCCCATCGCATACCGGCGAAACAGCCGCACACTGACAACCCACATAAGCGGGCAAGTTCAAAAAGAAGAGATAAATTGCCTAACCTAAACACCAAACACCGTCAAAAGAACTGCTCTAAACGCTATAAGAGAACGATCCCTCTTTTCATACCTGTCTAAACTCCCACATCACATGCGGCACACGTGTATACAATCTGAAAGGCGCACGCCCAATAACCGCATCACCCATCTTTTCCCTCCGTCCCGTGCGTATCCCCTCCACCCAAGCTGATCCCGTCATCTTACATACTTTTCTTTTCACCAGTAACACGAGGTGATCTAGACAAATGTCTTAATCGCCTGAGCCATGACTTGCAACTATCACAGTTATCAGTCAATATCCATTGAGTCACGCATTCGGAGAGAAGCAACATACCTGGTCCCTAGCCTTCATGAGCGTGAAGTGATTCCCATCCACCTTCTCGAAGGTAAACTGGCTACCCTTCAACAAACCATCCCACCCGTTCGGGCCAAAGTCCGTCCTGTTGTTGAGCAACCATTTCATGCTCTTGCTCTCGTCGCCGCGGACCTCGGGACGCGGGCTATCCGGGTACCTGCACACGCCGTGCTTCGCCCAGATGGCGAGGACCTTGGGCGCGCGGGCCGCCGCGCTGGCCGGGATAGGCTGCGGGTTGTACTCGTCGAGCGCCTTGATGCTCGACGAGAAGTGCGGGAGCAGCCAGTCTGGGATCTTAGCCCCGTCGTCGCTGCCAATGAGGCCGATTTCGGCGAAGAAATCGTGCAGGCGGGAGGGCAGGGGCTCCAGGCCAATGGGACAGGGAGAGTCGAGGAAGACAAGCGAGTCCACCTTCTCGCCGGCAGCGAGCAACTGGAGCGTCATTTCGTACGCGATGACGCCACCCGCGGACCAGCCGCCCAGGTGGTAGGGACCGTTGGGCTGGCGGCGGCGCACTTCCTCAAGGTACATGGCGGCTACGCCAGTGATGCCGTTGGTCCATTCGGTGGGGTAGGTCATGTAGGGACAGTTGAGACCGAAGACCGCGACGGAGGGGTCAATGGCGGGAATGCTGGCGTAGGACGTCGCGGAGCCAGAGCCGTCAGGAAGCAAGAAGAGAGTCTTGGTTGCGGTGCGTGGTTTGCCTTGCATCAGGATGGAGACTGCACGGCGAGCAGGTCCGGATGAAGCTGCCTTAGATGTTGACTTGTTGGACGACTTCTTTGGAGATTCCTTAGCAGGCTTGGGTGCCGCCTTCTTGGGGTTGAGGAATTCGGCGATGGCGTCCACGGAAGAGTGGGTCAGGAAGAAGTCGGAGTCGAGCTCGATTTCGGTCTTCTCTCTGAGAACACCGCAGAGGGTCAGGTTCATGAGCGAGTCGATACCGAGAGACAGGAGGTCGTTGGATCCGAAAACTTCCTCAAGCGGGACACCCATCTGTTCGGAGATTGTCTCACGAAAGAGTTGAAGTAGGTCACCGCTATCGGACGGTGCACCAACCAGTTCGAAGTCGGATGGAGTAGCAACAGATGCAGGTGAAGCAGCCTCATCAGCAGAAGTGTCATCGTCATCGGTGACGAGGATAGGCTCTTCGTCAGACGCACCAGCATCACCGGCATACGCCTTATTAAGGTAAGCCTTGAGCTCTCCAATGGTCTCGCAATCCGTGAATGTGTGTGGTGGCAGGTCAAGGTCAGCAGCCTCACGGAGCTTACCAAGGATCTGGAGAGACAACAGGGAGTCAATACCCAAGCTCGAGAATTCACAGTCGTCGCCGAGCTCTTCTTCGGGCAGCTCGGACTCAGCAGAGATAACAGCCATGACCTTAGAGACAATGGTAGACGCTGAGGCGGCAGCGGGCTTAACGAGCTTCGCTGTGATGGCCTTGTTTAGCTTTCCGGCATCAACAGCGATAGGAGCTGGCTTGGGTGCGACGGCAGCGGCAGCCACAGTAACTGGCCGGGGAGCTGCAACAACAGGTTTAGGCGCAGAAACCGGCTTGGGTGCAGCGGTAGCGACAGGCTTGGACGCAGTAGCAGAAACACCTTGGGGTGGGAGGAAGGTGTTGAGCACAGTGCGAGGAATGCGCTGGAACTTGAGACCGGCGCACACGCCGATAATCTTGCCGCTCTCGAAGAAGTAGACGTCACCTGCGATAACGTTGGCCTCGCTGGTAGGCTGCATCTTGACGTAGGCATTGTAGGTCTTGTCTTTGTCAAGCGGCTCCGCAAACTTGATGGCCTTCCAGCCGTGTGAGATATGCACGAATTTGCTAGTGTCAATGGCGGTGGTGCCGTTCAGGATGAAACCACCCAAGTGCGCAAGACTGTCGATCCAGAATGGACTGACGTGGTACTTGCCATCCTTATCAGTTGTCTGGAACTTGACGGTGGATGTGCCTTCAAAATTGGCTCCGTCGATGATGACCTCTTCCATACCTTGGAAAGGAGCCTTGTAGTCGACGAAGGTAGAGAAAAGTCTGTACGCGAGACCACGAGACATCTTGTCTGCCTGATTCTTGGCCAACCTCTCCTTGAGGGTGTCGATACGCCCCTCAAGAAGATAAGAGATCGAGTTCCAGTTTTTGGTCCATGTTGTGGGGTCTTCATACGTAACAACGCAGTTGGCGTGAAGGGTGACCTGATTGTTGGCATTGGTGTCGATGCTTTGGAATCGGAGCTTGGCCTCGCCCTTGGTAAGGTCTACATCGGCAGTGACCTCCAAAACGCGGCCTTCAGCCTGGTTCTTGAGGATGAGCGGCTTGAAAACTTCCATGTCATTGCAACTGACACCAGGGACAGCGGTTCCGGGGTTGATCTCCTTCCAGGCATAATCACCGATTGTGAGCGCCATATCAGCATAGATAGAAGATGGGCAGAGGCTGGTGTTGTTGACCTGGTGACCAGACAGAGCGGCGCGGAACACGGGGTCGCTCACATCGGACTCAGTCACGATCTTGCCAGTGGGTCCATCGTAGCTCTCGGACGTGATCCTGTGAACGGAGCTAGTCGACAATCTGGACCGGGCAGGAGCGGCGGGCTGAACGTTCTCGATCTTCTGGACAGTGGTCCGAGGCTCCACCTTGTGTAAACACCAATCATTCACATACTGAATCCAGTAGTTCTTGTTGTCGAAGCTGTACGTCGGCAGGTTGACCAGCTTGTGCGCGTCGTCGAAGTCGCGGTGAAACTCGCTGAAGTCGACGGGTACACCTGCGGTGTGGAGGGAAACCAGAGATTTGGAAAGGCTCCTCCAGGAATCCTCGCTCTTGTTGAGGGAGCCCACGGTGTTGATGGATGGTGAAAAGGTGTTTTTGACCATTCCGGAGCAGATGGGGTGCGGTCCAACCTCAACCCAGATCGTCTTGTCAGCAACAAAGCCTTCGGACTTGGCAGTCTCAAGAGCCTCGACAAAGTTAACGGTCTCCCTCGCGTGGCGACAAAGGTACGAGGGGTTGAAAACGCCTGCATCCTCGACAACCTCGCCGAGGAGCGGCGAGATGACTGGGATGGTGGGGGCGCTGAAAACAACGCCGCTTGCGAGCTCTTCGAAGGTATCGAGAATAGGCTCAACTTGCGCAGAGTGAAATGCGTACGGCAGGTTGAGACGAGTGGTCTTCATTCCGTTCTTGGTCAAAGTCGCATTTGCAATGTCGATTTGTTTCACCGCACCAGCGATGACCGTCTCGGTGGGTGAGTTTAGGCAGGCAATTTCGTATTGCGAACCCTGAAGAGTATCCTCAACATCTGAAGCTGAGCCCTTGACCACCAACATTGCGTGTGTGTTCTCAGTGCACTTCTCCAACAAAAGGCGGGCTCGGGCTCCGACTAGGTAGATGGTGTCCTCCATGGTCAAAACACCCGCAGCATGGAGGGCAGCATACTCTCCGAGGCTGTGGCCGGTGACGATAGAAGGTTTGACGCCCCAAGATTTCCAAAGTGCCAACAAGGCGATCTGCACGGACACTAAGGCAAGCTGGGTCTCCAGGGCTGTCAACTGCTCGATAGGGGTGCCGTCCAATGCAGGCATGAAGGACGCGAAGCCTTGAGCCTGGGCCAGTCGGTCAAGGTGGAGGATGGTAGACCGGAAGACCTTGGATTGATCAAGAAGGGTCTTGCCCAAGCCAGCGTAGTATGCGCCCTGTCCGGTGAAGACGAAAGCTGGCTTGGGAGTGGCCGAGGGCACGGGGGAGAAGTTTCCTTCGTCTGCCTTCGCCTGAAGGAGCGTCTTTAATTCCGCCATGCTGGAAGCAGTCACACCAATACGGTAGTTGTGGTGCATGCGACGCGCGGTCAAGGTGTAAGACAAACTCGCGAAATCATCTGCCGAGGCGCTCGCAGCGAATGCAGCGAGGGTCTTGGCCTGTCGTGCTAGTGACGCGAGTGATTTAGCGGAGGTGACAAAGGGAAAGAACGTGCGAGGGTCAGTGCCTAGAGGCTTCGCGTGGGCGGGGCCGTCTCGGATGAGCATGGCAGTGTTACCGCCAGCGGCACTGAAGTTGTTGAGGAAGACCGTCCTCCCCTTGCCTTCGGGTCGTGGATAAGGGGTGTTGTCGAACGGCACCTTGATGTTGCGGACTACTAGATCAGGGAAACCGGGGTTGATCTCGTGCTTGATGCCAACGTGCTTAGGGATCATGTTCTTCTGAAGCATGAGAAGCACCTTGATGAGTGCTCCGATACCAGCAGCGGCTTCACCGTGACCTATGTTAGATTTGACTGCTCCGATGTGCAGCGTTTTTGCCGGATCGGAACCACGAGCGTGTTCAGGAGCAAAGACGGTAGTTACGGAGCCAATCTCAGCCATATCACCGGCTTGGGTGCCAGTTCCGTGCATTTCCACGTAGCTGATGTCCAATGGGTCGACACCAGCCTCATGGAGAACGCTCTGGTAGAGGTAGGCCTGGTTACCAGCGTGCGGGTGAGTGATTGAAATGGCATCGGCAGAGTGGTTCGTAGCAGTGCCAAGAATAACACCCAGAATATTGTTTTTGTCATTGATGGCATCGTCCAGTCGTTTCAACACGACGGAGCCGACACCATCAGCTCGGCAATAGCCATCAGCTTTGCTATCCCAGGTTTTGCAAGCGCCCGTTTTCGAGAGGAACTGGCCACGACTGAGACCCGCAAAGATATCAGGCGCGGTCAGGATATTGGCACCACCCGCAATCGCGGTATCACATTCGCCGGACCTCAGAGACGAGCACGCGATTTGAATCGCTGCCATACTAGAAGAGCAGGCAGTATCGACGCTGTAGCTGGGGCCGCGGAACCCGAAATAGTAACTGATGCGACCAGGAGCAAATGCTCGCACTCCACCGGGGATGAAATAGGTGCCGATGTTTTGCGCCGCGTTCACCTCACGCCAATCGTCGGACGTTTGGCCGTAGAAAGTACCTACACGATCCTGTTGCGATGACGGTGTCGAGTTGAGTACGAAACCGGACTGTTCAAGTGCCTCGTACGCGGTGACGAGAGCCAAACGGTGCATAGGATCAGTTTGAGTAGCTTCGGTAGGTGACATGTGGAAAAAGCGGGCATCGAATAGGCCAGGCTCCTCGATGAATGCGCCGTACGGGGTGTGACTGGTGTTGTTGACCTTTCCATTTGGGTCATGATGAGTTTCAGGGTCGAAGCGGTCCTTCGGAATGCGTTTGTGCATGTCTTTGCCCTGTACCAAGACTTGCCAGAGAGCCTCAACGTCGGCTGCGCCCGGGAAGCGACCAGACATTCCGACAATAGCGACGTTCGCCGTATTCTGGACAGGCTTCGAGCCGGTGTCGGCCGTCACCCAATGGCCTAGATCTTGGAGCGTGATCGATGAGCCTTCGGTCTCAATCGCAGCCTGAAGGCTCTTCGTCGCTTGAGAGGCCTCAAAACCAGCCAGCTCTGTGGCTTGCGAAAGTAGAGAATCGCTTGCCACAGTCTTGGTGATTGCTGACCATTGTACAGGTCTCCGGAGGATGTCAGTAACGGCTTCTGTGAAGAGTGCGATGGCGGATGTGGCTTCTGATCGCTTTCCGGTGCTGGCCGATATCGTCGCCCTCCTCGGTGCTGGAATCTGGCTTACAGCCTCGGACCGTGAATCGGTAACTTCGGAGATCTGCTCCTCGCTATAGATATCAGGGGCATGCCACACACCCACGCTTTCTATCTCTTGAACTGCAGGAGATTGGAAAAGCTTCGAGTTCCGCGTTAGCCATTCGAGGCGTGCGGGACTGCCATTGACAGTGCTGGCCGATTCGCTGACAGTGGAGATAAAGGCGCGGCTTGTCACAGGAAGGTTCTGATCTCGTGAGTGGGTTGTTTACTGCACTTTCAAGGCAGGAACTTACAGCGGCGTCCTGTAGGCTCTGAAGTTCCGCCTGTATTTCTTCGAAGGTACCCGGAACAACAAGGCTCCAGCTGGCGTCCGATTCTCCGGCATGTCTAGCCGGAATCGAGAAGTTTTCCACTACTGCTCCCGCACGGAACGCTAACCGTACTGATTCGACGGCAATATCTGGTAGGTCGATGATGTTCGCGGCGCAAGCGACCGCGGCAGCAGCTAGCTGGCCGAGACCTGTTCCAACGAGAAGGTCATCTGTGGTATCTAGGCTGCGATTATTCTGCTCATGATGGCTGTGATTGTAGGGTTAGCACTCCATACCATCCACACTCTGATGTCGGTTGAACATACCCGATGAAGTTGGCCAACTCAGCAATCACCAGAAGTGCGCTGGAAACTTCCACGCGCTGGATTTTGGAGGCAGCATGCCTCTCACTCAGATCATATACGCTGTTGAAAGGCGGTATCTGATTCCTAACATCTCTGGGTAGATTCCATACTTCCGCTCGGAGGGCGGAGTATGCCTTTTCGAGGAAGGACTTGACAAGTACTGTTCGTTTCTTCGCTTCTTGGGCTCGTCGAATGAGACCTCGGGTATCTGGTAACTGGTCTGGAAACAAGGAAACAGACATGCTTGAGAAAGAACGACGAAACACACAAGTGAGAAGCCACACAGTAAAGGAGAAGAGTGCTGTGACAGGGTGGCTTGGGAGAAGTAGACGAGCAGCAGAGTAGACAGACGGGATATATGGCATAGTCTGTGCTTGGAGATTTGTTGCGTCGGGTTTGGAGCTACTGTATGTTGTGGGGTTGGTTCCGGCACGCTTTCGCCAGAGCAATGTCCGTTAGCCACAATCTGACCGTTGCCACGCCATTTGCGCGGCTCTGTATCAAGCTTGCACGGAGCTGAACTTCGATTCTTGGTCGTAGATACGTCTGGACACGAAGTCACGTTCTGGACCTTACTGTATGCGGGTATCCTTGTGCGCGTTGTGGGCTATACCTTGGTAAGCCCTGATTCTCCTTGTAATGGTCTTTCTGACGATCGTATCGACTGTCACCCTTCGGGTCATCAAAGGCATAACAACGTGCACAGCAGGGTGTTTGTCAGAGGCGTAAGCTAACTGGTTGTGGCTAGGGCCAGAATGTGTGGGTCCATATGAGAGGTCGGATTCCGAAGTAGCGAAAACCTATGAATCGCAGAAAGCTTCGGGTTACCCGTGCACCCGGTCTAAATTCATTCGACCGAATCAAAGTCACCAGTCATGGACTGGTGTGTGGGTCTGGAGGTGTACCGAACACAATCTGGGGGCACGCCGCCAAGCTACGTCCAACATGAAGGATCGGGTAGTCTCTGGAGATTATCTATCAATGCGTAACGAAGAAAACGTCAATAGAGATTCACATGTCATACATCAGGACATCGCGGCGGCTATTAGATCCACTCACTACCGTGGCAATAGCATCAGGCGATGCGATAGCTTCGAGCGATACGTTACTAAACAGCAACCGGACTTTTATGGTAAATTTCTGTAAGAAATATCAGCAAACATTCCTGAATGGGCCGTCGGCTTTCGGGATGCGGGCTGAGCTTGTGTCGGGTAGGGGTTTACCGAGTGTAAAGGAGTTGAACCAACAGCAACAACGCGCGAAGACATTGAAGCCAATGGTTCGAGGATCAGGAGACACGTCTAGATGAGATCAACATATCTGCGTCCGCCTCAGCGCGTCTTCAGGACATTTTCATCTCGTACTCGAATTCAAGAGTCGTGTCTAAGTCCTCAACAACCACATCAACTTGACGAAGAAAAGCAAAATGGCCACAAATAACGTAGCAGGGCTAGCAGCGAGATTGAGGAGTGATTTGAAGAGCTCGACTGTGTTGACGCCCGACTCGGAAGGCTACGCCCAGGCCATTATAAGATGGAGTGACGAAATGGAAAAGAAGGCTGTAAGTAAGAAGACAAGCAGTATGAATGTGTACTCTACTCCAGTCGCTTCGATTGCTAACGGGAGATGCTAGGGTATCGTCGTGTACCCTACGACAGCTGAGGACATCTCTACCGCAGTGCTGTTGTCCAAGGAGTTCTCTGTACCGCTTGCCGTCTGCGGCGGGAAGCACGGCTCCAGTGGCGCTGCCTCCATCGAGGGTGGTCTTCAAATCGACATGGGTCACATGCGGAATGTGTCCATTGACTTGAACAACAAGACTGCCAAGGTACAAGGCGGCTGCATCTGGAAGGATGTTGACGAAGCTGCTGCGCTACACAAGCTCGCCATGATTGGAGGTACTATCAACCACACGGGTGTCGGTGGACTGTAAGTCTCACGAAGTCGGATTTTGGGAGGAAAAAGTGGCTGACCAAGGATAGGACGCTCGGTGGTGGTTACGGATGGCTTACTGGTCGCCACGGTCTGACCATCGATGAGGTTCGCGCGGTGACCATGGTTCTCGCTGATGGCAGCATTGTCACTGCTTCCAGCGATGAGAATCAGGATCTCTTCTGGGCAGTCCGTGGCGCAGGCCACTGCTTCGGTGTCGCAGTCGACTTCACTTTCCAGCTGCATACCCAGGAGAACGAGGTGTGGAGCGGACAACTCATCTTCCCTGCCTCCAAGGCCTTGACCAGCGTCGTCAACTTTGCCAACAACCTCGTCGCTACGACCGATGGCGCCTCTGCCATGGTTATGGGCGTTACCAAACCTCCCTTCATGCAGGAGCCCGCTGTGGTCGCTACGGTCTTCCACGATGGTACGGAGGCTGAGGCTAGGGAGATTTTCAAGCCTCTCTTGGAGCTTGAGCCGATAATCAACACCACCAAGGTCCGTCCCTATGTCGAGCAGAACAGTCTCATGAACGGTCCGGTCGACTATGGCAACCGCAAGTTGGCCAAGGGCGTGCCGTACACGCTTCCGCTCGACCCCAACTTTGTCCACTCACTGGTCGGCGAGCTGAAGAAGCTGCACGGACAAGTCGAGGGCTCCACCAAGTCGATTATGTTGTTCGAGTTCTTCCACATGGGCAAGGTCCTGAACCCGTGGCAGGACATGGCCCACGCCATCCGTGGCGACCACAACCAGGTCATGATCGGACCGTTCTGGATCAAGGCCGAGGACGACGCAACGGTGCGATCGTGGGTGGCCGACACTGCTGCCGTGGTTCGCCGCGAGCTTGAGCGTGTGAATGGCAAGGAGGTCGCCGACTCAATAGGCGAATACGGAAACTACGACGGTGAGTACTCTGACGTGACAAAACTAAAGTCAACGGCTAATCGTCTGCGGCAGCCCTTTTGGTCGACCCGCGACGAATTTTTGGTAAGAACCTGCCGCGTCTTGCGGAACTCAAGCAGAAGTTTGACCCGGAGAACATCTTCAACAAGTCATACCCCCTAGCAGCGGCGCCGTGAACAGGATAAGTCTGGTTCACCAGAGACAGATAGATCGATAGATAGATTCAATGCTCATGCGAAATGATTGATGACCAAAACCGGTCCTGTTGAGGTGTCCGGAAGTGAACGTGGTTGGAAAGCGCGTCTGAGGTTAGAAGCGACGCGTGACGCGCCAAGAGAAAGATGAGTTAGCCCCCACTTTCCGTCTCCCTGCTGGAAAGACCCACGTCCTTGTTCAACTACGACTTCTCTACCAGTTTTGGGTTCCGAGGTGGATTCAGCGTCAAGTGCAGCGACGACGACGACGCAGAATCTCTAAAATCTGTACACGCGGCATGCCTCTAGCACAACAGGTGGGACTGTTCACGTCCAGCCTTAGTGTGTACTGACGCGATACCACAGGGCAAAATTGGCGAATGATTTATTTTGAATGTAATACGTAACTCCGTGATATGTAAAGCGAGTGACGCTTCTATTTACAATCCAGCTGCGGCTTTATACGACACCTACTCTCCTCTTGTCTTGGGGATGGCGTTACTCAGATGACTGTCCGTTCCGCTCTGCCAGTAAACTGGCTGTGCCGCATCGCCTATGCAGCTTTAGCAGTCGACGCCTGGAACCTCTCTACGACGCTGAACGGGTACAACGGGTCGGCATCGTGTCTCATGTTTTGATAGCTCCATGGCGGAGTGGTCCACGCCATCCAGCCCAGCACCCAGACAAATCCAATTGCCTTCTTCCACAGCACAGTGGACTTGCCGTTGCCAGGGCCCACGACCCGGTGGTAGGTACTCTCAACAAAATCCTCCACGGTAATGCCGATGGCCTGCATTACGAACAGCTTCCACGCCGTGTTCGTCGCGAGCGGGATGCCTGCCGTGTTATCCATCAGCGTGTGGACGTACCCCGACAGCGCGAAGGTCAGGTAAGCGCTCGTGTAGCGCCCGAGCAAGGATCCTTTCGGAAAACGGAACACATCGTACGCGAAGAAAGTAGCGGTGCTGTTGAGCGGGTTTCGCAGCCCGGTGTGCCAGAAGACGCTGCGCTCTCGTTAGCTTGGTCTTAGGGTGAGACGGTCCGAACTTACGACCAGAATCTGCGCAAATTGTACGAGTCGAAGACGCTGCCAAAGTAGGGCGGCCAGTCGGCAGGCGATGTGAGGAACGTCGCAACGCCAAACCAGCTGAAGAGATTGTAAAACAACCCAATGTTGAGACGTAGAATGGTCCACCAGAGCACGGTACTGAAGATGCGCGTGCCAATGGTCGCGCCGTTGAGTGTGTGCGCCGGAGGGAACAGCAGTGCCTTCTCAGCGGAGAAATCTTCAGGATCGGGTTTGGGTTGATGGCTGAGGAAATCGATGACCAAGAATGCGCCTACAACAGCGATACCTCGCCTCGCAAGGAACGAGGTCCTAGAAGGTACGTAGCTGGGGTCTTTGTTGGACCACTTTGGAATATTGGGTGTCTGCTTTGGCAAGCCAATGGCACGATAGCTGAAGACAACTCTATGCGCCCATCCAATCGCTCTCCAAGACAAGATGCCGCTCGTGTCTTGTGCATTCGCCTTGGTCTGGTTTTTCTCCCGGCTCACGAGACGCTCAGACTTTTCTTTTCCGTCCTGGCCCAGATAGATGCGGCGCAGCACCAGCGCGTCTACCGTCGTCAGGAACAGCAGGTAGAAAGGGCCCTCCGGGAAGCTGGCCACGGATCTATTCTTGATGAACCGAGGCACCGTTGTGCGATAAGCGAAATAACCCAGGGTAACGATTGGAATGATAGCCAAGCGCAAGGGCGAGCGGGGGTGCAAGTACATCACACCCAACATGGGTAGGAAGAAAGTGCCTGCAATGAATTCCCATGGATGCGCGGCATAGAAGTCCGCGACAGACGAGGGGAGACGGCCATAGAGGCAGAGGAGTAAGGCAGGCACGTAGGCAGCGAGCACGATTGCCAACACCTCGCTCTTCGGGATCGGCGTATAGGGCGTTTTGGTGGCCATAGTGGAGGACGCGAAACGGATACCACTTCACGTGACGTCCGCAATATGGCAGAAATGGAAGAACAAACAAAGAACACAGTGCTGCAAGGGCGCGTCCCCCTACAGTGGATCGCACAGCTCTTTTACCAGCCATTGCAACATTGCTACGGACGCTTGCAGTCAGTGTGGAGTACGGTCTTCGGACTGCAATGTCATGTTTGGCGGACTTGAGGGGGGAGATCAAGTGTGACGTTCGCCACCTAGATGTGAGAGACATGGTGCATGACGGTGGTGGGGGTGGTGAATGCAACACAGCTGGCGCATTGATGATGGAGCAGCTTGGTAAGCGCTTCGGTGAGTCGCTCCTTCGTTCCTTCACGTTAACCCCCCGCGTCCGGCCAATGGTAAGCAACAGGACCCCGTCGGTGTATACAGCCCTTTGCTACTGATTTGGCAACGACGGGCTCGGGAATCAAAACTTCGGCACGGGCATTAACAGAGCGTGATTTACCCCAGGCACGGTAGCAGCACCTGCATACCTGGCCGTTAGCGTAGCCACACGCCCAATCCGGTCGCGGGGCCGCGCCGTCGCATACACTTCTCGGCCTTCACCAGCAGCGAGCGCTCCGCCCAATCTGCAACCGTGCCTCATCCTCGCACCAAAGAACTTCAAAGAACGACGCGGCTGCAGATTAACTCCACCAAGCTGAAAAATTGCCTCGGACCCGCCTACGATGAAAGCCTTCAAAAAGCTGCTCGGTCGCTCCTCCAAGAGCTCCAAATCACGCCCTCAATCCACAGCAGCTCCTTCCAAAGAACCAACTTCCACAACAACTCCTACATCCGCAACTACAACTACACCTGCACCTACCACCATGGCCAAGCAAACCATTGTCGTCTTCGGTGCCACTGGCAAGCAGGGAGGCTCCGTGGTCAAGACCATACTCGCCGACCCCAAGACGGCTGCCAAATACCACGTCAAGGCCGTCACCCGTGACACCACCAAGGAGGCCGCACAGAAGCTCAAGGAGCTCGGCGCTGAGGTCGTCTCTGTATGTCTACAGCATGCTTAAAATCGCCACTGTATTGCTTGTCCTGGGGTAACACGAAGGATCAAGTCAAGTCCAAACTGAAGTGTCTCACCCAACCTTGCATCTACACGACTGGTGTTACCTCAGGATAAGGAATACAATGATTTACGCCTACTTTGTACATGGCCCTCACTAACACTGGCAGGCCGACCTGAACGCCCCCGAGACCATTGCTCCCGTCCTCAAGGGCGCCTATGGCGTCTTCGCTGTGACCAACTTCCTCGAGAAGATGGACGCCGCACCTGAGATTACCCAGGGCAAGGCTGTCGCTGACGCCGCCAAGGCTGAGGGTGTCCAGCACCTTGTCTGGTCTTCTCTCTTGAACGTCACCAAGCGTGAGTCTTCTCCATCCATTCCAGCACGACCTTGACTAACATAACAATTAGTCACCAACGGCAAGCTCACCAACGTCCACCACTTCGACAGCAAGGCTACGGTCGAGGAGTACATCCGCGAGCTCGGCATCCCCGCCACCTTCTTCCTCGCCGGCTACTTCATGTCTAACCTTCCTGGCATGGCTATCTCCGAGCAGACCGGCTGGACGCTCAACCTCCCCACCACCAAGGACGCCCCCATCCCGCTCTTCGACGCCGAAGACGATACGGGTAAGTTCGTCAAGGGCATCTTCGAGAACCGCGACAAGCTCCTCGGGCAGCGCGTGCTCGGTGCCACCGCTTACTACACTCCGACCCGTATCGTTGAGGAGTTGAAGGAGGTGTACCCGAAGACCAGCGCCTCGGCCGCGTACAACCAGCTCCCCGGCGACGTCTACAAGGGCATCCTCGGCAGCTTCGGCCTCCCCGAAAGCTTCCAGCAAGAGATGCTAGAGAACCACCAGCTGTTCGATGTGGCGGGTTACTTTGGCGGCGAGAAGCTCGATGCGAGCCACGCCATTGTTGACGAGCCGCTCACTACCTGGAAGGAGTACATTGGCAAGAGCCCCGTCTTCACCGCGGTTGCCAACTAAGGCGTTCCTTTCTCGATCCTCATGCTATATAGATATCCGAGCCGTAGGCTCATAAGGCTGCCATTAGAGTGGCTTGGTTAGACTAATCAAAACAAATTACAAAATCAAACGTTGTCTTCTCCCGTGATTTTTAGTCAACGCCATTCTCGTTGAGAGTGCGAATGGCTGCGTTGGTGAATAAGTGCGTGTACGATCTTGAATTCCCTCAGCTCACAAAAATACAATGCCGGATTACCACAATTTGTAGATTGATTTTAGGAGGAACTCGCCTTTGAAGCTTAGGTGTGTATTTGTGTTTGTTCTTGCTTCCGATGCGTATGCATGCGGTAGACTTAGGAATGGTAGTTCTAGGTCGACTTCACGAGGGGTTTCAATATTAAATAACATCACACAGAAGGCTCAGTCAAGCTATTCTACACAACATTTTCTGCTTCTAGATAAAGGTTTCATTGAATCATCCATCATGGAATGGGCGATAAGTGCATGCTAATTCCCTGCCGGGATGTTTTATAAAAGGGAGACCTTCACATTTTGCGGGACGCTTTCCAAAGCAACATCTACTGCAGGATGATTCCGGCACAAAATTATTTCTATCACGCAATTTTGCAGTGTGATGCAGCGTTCTTCCTCATTGCACTATCAATATGGAAGCACTGATCCGACCATCCGCTACCGTAGTTTGGCAGGTCGTGCGCGCTGTCAGGTCATGCACACCCCAACAAAATCGCTTGGCCAGCAACATAAGGCTACTAAGCCACCTATAATTAATATTATTACGAAATTTTCTGGGGTTAAGATCTTTAAGGTCTGTAAATAATTATTAGCTACTTAAATTATTAATATCTATTTAGTATGTTAATTATTTAGCTACTATGCGACCTTAAGATAAATATAATAAATAAAGCTTTATTAATATTTATAGGCTTACCCTAAGACTATTTTTTCTTATTAGCTTTATTAAAAGGCTTTAAAATATTTTTACTACCTAACTTAGATATTTTAATATATTTTTAAAGTTAACTTTATGCCTTATAGACCTATTACTTAAAGTATTACTTTATAGCTTTATTAGCTCTTTACTTTACGCGTATATTTTTAGTAGCTACTTAAGTAATCCGCTTCTCTTAAAGTAGTCTTATTTTAAGTTACTAATTAGCCTAACGGGCCTCTACTTACTTACTTTTTTAAAGCTATAGTTACTACGCTTTAATATCTTTTTTATATTAATAATTACGTACTTATTATATACTATAAAGTAACTAAAAAGTAGCTCTTCCTTAATTCTTATATAGCTAATTAAAAGGTAGAGGCCTATCTTGCTTTAAGCGTCTTTTTTTTAGATAGCTAAGGCCTTTTATAGGCCCTAATTTTTATACTTTACAAGCTAAGCTTGTGTAAAAATTAAGTATATAGTTTAACTTAGTATTTTAGCTATATTACTAGCCCTTATATTAATATAAGTTTTTAGAAGTTTATTAATTTTTCTCTAATTTAATACGCTAAGTACTAATGTTAAGCTTTTTTATAATTTTTACTTAGGTAGATAATTATTGTTAAATCGCTTAAGGATAGCCTTTAGATATAGAGGTTGGTTAGTTAGTTGGTTGGTATTCATTTTCGTCTGTTTGATGGGGATTAGGTCCACCATCTCGCCTCCCGAAGGGCATATACGACGCGCTAAGCTATAGAATTACAGTGTTGCCACACTACCTTAGAAAGCATTTCTTGCCTGTGCGGGTATTACTACCGTTTCAGAACTACAGTTCCCCTTCCAATTTGGGAGGCTGAGCGATGTATGTACATTAGGGTGATTTCTTTACATTTTGAGGCATCTATGTGCCAAGAGAGAGAGAGATTGTGTGTGTGTAGGGGGAGGGGGGAAAAGAGAGGAAGAAGGGTGGGGAGTATTGCAGCTGTTGTGCTAGACCTAGTTCTGCCAGGTGCTACATTGCTTGTTGGTTGCAGGGCTGCAAGAGCTAGCGGGGGCAGATCCTGGTGTAGTACTGTGTGAGTTGGGTGAAGGCTTCGAAGGCCTCTGGATCCCCCATCAGCACCGCAGTATACGCCAGGCCTTCGGCCGGCTAGATGGTGGTGTAGGTGGTCGAAGTGGCCATTTACTAAAGGCCCCTAGGGTCTTGCGGCAGAGCGCAAGGTGCTCTAGTATGTTATCCTGTCCGCATAAGCAGGTAAGGTTCGTATCCTTATAGTTGTACTTATAGTAGTACCAGGCAAAATCCCCATGTCTAGACTAGATAGAAAGCAGTCTAGCTAAGATAGCTCTCAGTAGGTTTAGTTCCTTTAGACTATTACGTGGTGCATAGTCTAGGTGCTAGCTTTTGTACCATCTAGAGAGTTTGTTCTTCTTTTCAGACCACTAGATCTGCTATGTGTTATAATATCTTACGGGCAATTATCTTAATGCCTAAGAGTATAGGCAGAGCAGCTTTACTAGTTAGGGGTAATAGGTATTAGGCTTTAGGTTAGCTAGTCTGTCTGCTGCCTCGTTCCCTTCAATATCCAGGTATCCAGGGGCCCACTTAATAGTAATATCTTAAGTCTCCATAGCGCCATAGCACTCTAAAAGGTCCATTAAAAGGTAAGGGGTGCATCGCCCCTCAGGCACCATGTAACTAAGGTGCTATCTATACATAGCCAGATTCGGCGGGTATTAAGCTCTAGTTATCTTATAGTATACTAGAGGCCTCTCCATGCTCCTATTACCTCAGCGTCAAAGAGACGTAAGAAGTAGGGCTAAGTAATCCGCGCCCGTTATACAGTTACTATCTATTCTAATATATTACAAAGCTATAGGTAACCCGCTTTTCTCCTTCCTTTATGTACCATTCAGAGCTATCTAAGAAAATAGTAACATCTAATAGTAGGAGCTAAGCCCACTATTTATTAAAAACCTTAGCTATAGTCATCTTATCTATACTAAGCGTTAGGTCTATTCAGCAGCTAGTTAAGTAGTAAAAGGCTATAAGTATAGTTCTAAAGATCTTTAGTAGAAAAGATGCTATTTATTAGACTTTAGTCTTAACTCGCTGGGGTTTTCTAGTTTTTATACCCCTATTTACTACATATACTGCTGTGCGCCTAGTAAGGGGATGGTCTGCATCTGTAGCGCGCAGGTGGGTTGCAAATATGAGTTTAGCTTCCTCTAGTGCTGCTGTTGCCGATAGTAGTCCAGCGTCCCGGAAGAGTGAGGCTGTAGGGGCTGTCCTCCACACTGGTAGGATGCCTCTTGCTGCTATGGCTAGCGTCTTATCTATAGTAGCTATGTGCCATCCAATGTAAGCGCTGACCTCTTGTGGCCTGCCTGGTTTAAGTGTGTGTGGCTGTTTAGTGCGGCCTCTGTACCAGCACTCAGTCCCATACAGAAGCGACGGGTACACACAGGCAATAGTAGCCTTGCGGAGGGAGGTAGCATTTTTATCTATATTATAAATATAACGAAGATCTATGCAATATTAATTTATCTTACTATATAAAAGAATAAAAAAGTAATAGTATTTATTTACTAAATTAGCGTTGTGGCAATTACTATTTATACTAACTATCTATTATAAAATAAGATAAATACTATATTAGTTAATAAAGCGTGAAACTTAGCTCTTGCTAATTAGCTCTTTTACTATTATAGAGGTAAAGTTCCGTATTATTTCTCTAGTAGGAGGTATATATTTCTTTATAAGACTTTTAATATATCGTATAAGCTCCTCCTTTTATTATAGGTTAAATTTTTACTAGTTAATATTTTTTTTTAGCTTTATTTAGGGCTTAAACGCGCTTATATGTTTAGTATAACGTAGTCGTATTAACACTATAAGTAGTAGCAATTTTTTTATATAAGAATTTTTCTTTTAAATTTAGAAATTAAATAGCTTTAATCGCATTTTTAATTACTACTATATTAATAGAGTCACAACGCGTTAAATTTATGGAGTTATTTAGTCTTTTAGTGTTAGGTGGCTTGACATGCGAAGTGGCTCGACACGCGCACAGATATAGTAACATTATAGAAGCTCCTATTCTTATTATTAGCTAAAATTTTAATTTTTTTTATAACTAACTATATGCGCCTGCGTAACGCGTGTATAACTATGCTTTAACGTTAAGTACATAATACTATACTTTTTAGCTATTTAAGTATATAAGAATTATTTTCTTAGTTCTAGTAATTTATTATTATTAATTATAGCTAGGTTTAGGTCTATATTAGTGGAGTTATGACGCGTTTAATAGAGGGAGCGATTTTGTTAGGGTGTGCATGACCTGACAGCGCGCACGACCTGCCAAGCTACGGTAAGCCCTAATAGGCATGGTACAATAATTGTTGATGCCCGTAGCCAAGTGTTCACGAGTGTCCTCCGATGACCCCGCAATCACAACTACGTCGAGAATACCATGATATCACCATTCCGATTTGACTTCACGCGTGGGTACGCGGATTCGACGTAGTGGCCGTCCTTCTGGGCCACCCACGCCTCCCCAGCCCTTCCATGTGGAGTGCCAATGCCTAGGCCGACGAATGTTGGCTCTAATTGCAGACCCGACACCGAGCACCGATCCCGTTCATTACTTTCGCCGGCCTCGACAAGGATGCTGGTCGCCGGCATACTAAGCCTCCAGTTGGTCTTTATCTAGATATTGCCCTTACAACTCGGCTGACGGCTGACAACCAACACTACCACCACCAACAGCGGGCGTACCGCTAGATTTCGTCGATATCGGTAGTCTCGCCCTCCGCATGCTCTACTGTCTCCGTGTTAGCGACAGCCGAGCTACGCTATACCGCATCGCATGGTCTGTTGCTCTGTGAAACGTGATAGTCGGATCGATTTAGCGGATGCAAACTTGACGGAAGACCGACACCATGATGTTGCGCATGCAACGGAATGCGAAGGTCTGACGAGCTATGGAAAACGCGTGTGGGCGCCGCTGTGACCCTCTGCAATGCTGACCAACGATACTCAATGCGAGGGGCAGGCTACGTACAATAAAACGGAACCTCCTGGCAGTGGAGTGACACTTCTTAATTGATTAGATAGTTTGGTTCGCTTCCATCAGCTCGAATCACTCCATCCAATTCTCTTACCTTCAGCATCTCTCCCATTGTATCTTTCATCGTATTCGTTTTATACCCTAGACACAATGTCTGCTCTCACCGAGCTCGCGGCCATCGCCTCCGCTGAGGCCCAAAAGCTCACCAGCTACATCACAAGCAACAATCTCCCTCTTCCCAGCTTCGAAGTCGGCGCCCCCGGCGAGCTCCCCATCCCTTCAACCGATGAGGACCTCCAGGCTTCCCGCATCAGGCTCCTCAAGGCTGCGCAGGACCTACAGGCCCTCGCCCTTGGGCCCGCTGAGGACCTCAGGTGGAAGGCATGGAACCAGTACAACGACAACATTTCCCTTCACGCTATAATGCACTTCCGCCTCCACGATGCCATCCCCCTCCACGGCACTGCCACTTTCGCTGAGATCTCGCAAAAGACTGGCCTCAAGGAGCCGCTCGTCATGCGATTCGTCCGCCACGCCGCCATCTACCACGTCTTCAAGGAGGTTTCCCCGGGTGTTGTGGCCCACACTGCGGGCTCTGAGGCTCTCCTTGAGGGCTCCAGCGTCCGCGACTGGCTCGACATGACCTTCGAGGAGTGGGGTCCCGCCTCCGTCAACGCAGTCAAGCAGCTCATCCAGTCCCCCGACAGTGGCGAGCAGAGCGACGCCGGCTTCGCGCTTGCCTTCGACGGCCAAACCATCTTCGAGTTCCTGGCCCAGCGACCTGAACGCGCCCGCGTGTTCGGTCTCTCCATGAGCAACTTCTCCAAGGGCGCCAGCCACAAGGTCGAGCACCTCATCACCAACTACGACTGGCCCGCCCTCGGCGAGAGCACCGTCGTCGATGTAAGTCCAACCCACTCCATTCCTGTAACGCCTGCAAGCACGCAATACTGACCCCCCCTAGCTCGGCGGCTCCCACGGCCACATCTCCCTTGCCATCGCCAAATCCCACCCGAAGCTCAAATTCATCGTGGAAGACCTCCCCGGCACCACGGCCCAAGGCGAAGAAATGCTCCCCGCGGAATTCAAGGACCGCATCTCCTTCATCGGGCACGATCTCAACGCAGTGCAGCCCTACCACGGCGCCGACGTGTACATGTTCCGCTCGGTCCTGCTCA
The DNA here is from genome assembly GCA_010015655.1 of Bimuria novae-zelandiae CBS 107.79. Classification (NCBI taxonomy): domain Eukaryota; kingdom Fungi; phylum Ascomycota; class Dothideomycetes; order Pleosporales; family Didymosphaeriaceae; genus Bimuria; species Bimuria novae-zelandiae. Next base: position 313,172 of record ML976667.1, on the reverse strand, counting down.
ACTGGCCCGACCAGTACGTCGTCAAGTTCATCAAGAACCTCGTGCCTGCGCTCAAGCCGGGCGCCAAGGTGCTCATCAACGAGGGCGTTCTGCCGAACCCCGGCGAGGTCAGCGACTGGGACTACAAAGTGCTCACGTCACTGGATCTTTGCATGTTGGCGATGTTTAATAGCAAGGAGAGGACGGTTGGGGAGTGGGAGGGCTTGTTCAAGGAGGCGGATCCGAGGTTTGCGTTTCAGTATGCGAAGAAGCCGGAGGGGAGTTTGTTGTGGATTATTGAGGCGGTGTGGCAGCCAACTGAGAGCCCGTAGATGGGTTGTAGATACTTGGGGCGAAGATAGAATGGGGTAAAATATATAGGAATACTTGGTTTTTAGACGCTTGTTCATGACTGTGATGCTGCGGCCAGAGTGAGGGCTGAAAGTTGCGGGTCACAGTACTCGACTCCTTCGTGCAATTAATTCCAATGAAGGAAGTCCAAACTCTACCAGCAGTGTGGTATCCTCAAAACCACGCTCACGTATGCCGTTGAGACGCTTCGGTCACTGTTTGGTGACGCTCGAAGAACCATTGAGCACAACCCCATGGCAGTGTTTCATCGATACCGAAAGTGCGCAATGTGACATGATATACTTGAATATATCTAAGCAATCATATGATGCAGTAAAATTTGTTACCAGCGAGGTCACCGATCGTTGTCGCCGAATGCAGTCGGGTGTTGGGGGGAGAACCACGGGCATGCACCCACGTCGACGGCTCGGTCTTGCGGGGGAGCATCGCCGAGTGGGTAGGGTATATAGTACTGGAGGTTGTGGTCGTGGAAGGACACGAGGGAAGGTCGTATGCGAGAAAAGAATTGGGAGAGTGGAGAGGTCCAGCGAGCGAGCGACGAGGCGAGATGAAGAGCGCAAGAGCATTGGAAGATGCTGATCGTCATGGACATGGAAGCTATACACGATACACAGGCGAATGGTACATCCCCGAGATACACTTCACTCCATCCTATCACGGGACAACTATCCAGAGCGTCTCGTAGACGTCAAGAACAAAAAGGGTCCCTCCTACAACCCCTCCAACCCCGCCGCCCTCCCCACACTCGACAACCTCTTCAACGCTTCATAATTTGCGCCCAGACTTCCCCTCAAGTACGCCACAAGATCATGATGCAACTTCGTCGCACACAACCTTGCCTCGAACGCCTCAACCAGCGCCGTAATCTTGCTCAGCTCGATCTTCAGCAACGAAGTCTGCAGGATGAACTCGTCGCGCTCGTCGAGCTCGTACGTGCCTAGGCTGAGGCGCACCGTGTGCGTGGGTCCGCCGGCTGCGAGCGGCGAGCCGAAGGCGGCGGGCGTGCTGAGACCGCTGGCGGCGGTTGTGCCCGCGCGACTGCCGTGCACGCTGCCGGGCGGCGTGAGCAGGTCGAGGGAGGGGAAGGTGAGCGCGAACGAGGAGGGCGTGTCGCGGCTGGTGACGCTCTCGGGGGGGCTCGGACCGCCCGTATCGCCGGTGCCGGAGCGTGACGAGAGCGCCTCGCGCCGGTGTCGGAATAAAGACTCAAAAACCTGCAGGACGTGCGCGAGAAGCGCGGAAAGCGTGAGTATGAGCGTGATGTCGTCGCTTCGCGCGCAGGTCGAGCAGTCGAGCGTGCTGGTGCAGAGGGCTACGATGGCCTGTTGGGCGCGGTCAGCTACAGCATAGGTTGGAGAGGGTCGCACTCACCCGGTTCTCGGACAACGCGCGGTCGAATGGTACCGGCGCGTTGCTGTTGGTTGCAGAAAGAGATAGTTCGGATAGTTTGGAGAGGATGTGCTGCTGGCAGCCGCAAAGGGGTACCGTTGGTCTGGAGACCGAGGGCGGTATACAATCGCTGAACGACATTAGCACGGCCCGGTCTTGTGTTGAGGTTCCTAGAGAGTCACGGAACGCACCTATATCTCGGCTCTTTCTGCCCAAGGAATGTCGATTGTGCTGGTGGCGTGCTTGCCGCTGTGTTGGCGTAGGCATGGAAGTTCGTGGGTGGGAGATAGGTGTCAGAGGAGAAGTAGTCGTCCAGATTGTGGAGATCGAAATTCACGTCTGACAGTGCGGATAAGGAGTCAAAGTCGTAGAGGGAGGAAGGGATCGTTGATGCCGAATCCAGCGAGGCATCCAAAACTCCTTCCAAGCCGGTACTGAGGGAAAGTCCATGGGCAGGAAGCCCCGACACCGGCTGCGTAGATGCTGTTGAGGGGCTGCTTCTCTTTTGTGTCGAGGTCTTATGACCATCGACCGGCCGTTTGGAGCACCGTAACGAGACGCTATATACACAGAATTGCTCCTTCCTCTGGCAGCGACGGCAGCAGGGACGTTCTTTGGAGCATTTTACTTTGGCAGTGTTGCAGGCATCACAAGAATTGCGCAGACGTGCTTGCGTCGTTGGCATTAGTGAGCTCGCTGGGGCAATAGTCTGGTGATGTCCGGGCTCGGTGGTAGGCCGCATGTCTGGTCGGTAATATCTTCGAAATTGCTTGGCTTGGGTCGGAGCGTGCAATGGCTCGTATGTACATGCACGACAGCCGAAGGGATGGGAAGGTAGGTATGTATGTCCTGTGGGGATAACGTGGGGAATGAAAACCTGAGGTACAAAAAGGTGACGAGGTATTCCAGCTCAGACTAAGATTGTGACAAGCTATGCATTCGCGGACGTATCCGGCATCCGGACCTTTACAGAAGCTTATTGTGCCAGAAGAGTCCCACATTGTGCAAGTAGAGGGTGCAGCATGGCTCGGACTCTATAGAGACGCAGCTCGAACAACTCCGTACATGCATAGCTGCTTGTTGGCATTAGACGAGCACCCATATCGAACCAGTTGGAGCACCTTGGCGGAGAGAAAAGCCATGTGTGGGCCACGCGTTCATCTTCGGGCTTTGACGTGCAGGTGGTCTAGAAGCTAGAGATTGAGCCTCATTAGGTGTCGTTCTTAAGCCATTTTTCTGATACGTTCCGCCACCGTCTATCCAATTGCCTACCTATCGACTCCACCGTATGGCTCGCCTCTGATGCTGTGCCCCAACGACGACGTCTAAACCTGAGCTTGATGTTCCTCCGGCGATTCAAAACTCCGAGTTCGCTTGATGTCTAATAGCCTACACTCAAGCTTATTCGCCTAAGGGTTGGTTGCCGGGAACCCGTCCGTGCACATGCCTTCTTCCAGACACTTTTGGTACCAAAGGTATGGTACTGTAGTCGCCTCAGACGTCGTGTTACCCCAGGACATATGAACAATATGCGATTCGCATAGAATACGACGTGGTTGACCTGTGTTTAATGTACCCTGCGGAAGGTTCGACCCGATCTGCACACCCACACCCGAGTGGCCACATGCATGGTGCGATATCGCAACGCTCACCACCGCGTTTTCCGCGTCATGCCCATGGTAAATAATAAGGTGCTTGGAAGTGACAGCCCAAAGTAATTCAAGGCGTTTCAGCCGCCACCCTGCTCATTCGATGCTGCCATCTCCCCGCGCACAGACTGATCCCGCCGGGGACTATCTGCCCGCAGTAGCGCGAGCTCCAACTCCGCGCCTAACCTCCCCACCACGGCATCCAGCCGATCACTGATTTTCTGACCGGTCGTCGGCTTCAGCGGTCCCAGTACCTTACTCGACTGCAGCCCAGCATCTTCTGTCTAGCCCGTGGATTTCGATCCCCTAGCCTTCACCGCGCTTACACGGCTTCTCCACGGCCCCTCATAAAGACTTCCATACGCGCAACGAAGCAAGAGCTCGAAATCTGACCCCAGATTCTGACACTCGAGCACAGTCCGCCAGGCGCCTGCCATGACCGTTACCGCTGCATCCTCTGCCCCCGCCGTGGTCCTCGGCACCGCCTCCTTTGGCACTGGCACGCCGCAGGCGAAATTCAACTCCCGCGAGACGGCTGGCCCCCTGCTGGAAGTGTGCCAGAATCGTGGCGTCAAGCTGATCGATTGTGCGCGCGCGTATCCGGTGGGGAACCCTGGGTCTGCGGAAAAGCTGCTGGGCGACTTGGGCGTGGGAGCATGGGCGACCATCTCGACGAAAGTCACGTCGTGGGCTCCCGGGTCGCATTCTGCCGAGAAGATTGCGGAGTCGATCCCGTGGAGCTTGGATGCGCTGGGCGTCGACCAGGTCGATATCATGTATCTGCACTCTCCTGACCGCAGCACTTCGTGGCAAGTGACTGCCAAGGCGATGGATGAGCAGTATCGCGCGGGGAAGTTCAAGCGTTTTGGACTGAGCAATTACACGGCTAAAGAGGTGGAAGAGATCTGCCAGGTTTGCGAGGAGAATGGCTGGAATAAGCCGAGTGTGTATCAGGGACGGTACAACGCTATCATCAGAAGTGGCGAGGAGCAGCTGTGGCCTACGTTGAGGCGATGGGGGATCTCGTTCTACGCTTACAGGTAGGAATTAATACGAAGAATTGCAGTAGATGGATATTCACACGCTATAGCCCTTCCGCTGCGGGTATGTTCAGTGGCAATATAAACGCAAACAGCGTAGACGTTGCTGGCTCAAGATGGGACAAAAACGTAAGATCTTCATCATGTAGCAGCTTGATCGAGTACTGACCCCCCGACAGACGAAACTAGGCCAAGCCTACGAGCAAGCATACCTCAAGCCAGAACTCATCGAGGCAGCGGGTCGTGTCGCGGACATGGCCAAAGCCGCAGGGATCGGTGGTCACGATGTTGCGCTGAGATGGGTCATGTATCACTCCATCCTGAACGGTAAGGGTGGTGACGCAGTGATCCTAGGCTGCTCGAGTGTGAAGCAAATGGAGGCGAATCTCAATGCGATCGAAGCAGGCCCGTTGAGCAAGGATCTGGTGGATGTTATCAACGGAGTTTGGGATGTGGTCAAGGATCATGCTGCGCCGTATCATTTGTAGCGTAGAACGGGGTGGTAGCTGAATTCGAATCAAATACGTCTGAGCTATGCACTTGAAGTGTTACATGGACTATCGTTGTTGTTTCTGATGTGTGTATGTTTGTTGTTAGTACAGTGTTGTCTGGTGCAGTCCCCTCAAATCCTCGAAAGAAATATAGAATTCATAATACTGCAAGCAAGATGACAGAGATGTGTGTGATCAGTGGGCAGTTGAAAGAATACTGCTATTACCACTTTCAAATGTGGGGGTACAGTGGACTTCGCCGGCGCTGAAGTCAAGTCCGCTTCAATGTGATGGATACGCAACGCTTCGCCACATCTGAATTAATAATCTGGAAAGGCGTTGCTACTTGCATCACGCCCCTTTCAGGTTGTAAATACAATTTGAGTATTCCTTACCAAGAAGAGTAATTGTGGAGGGATCTGAATAAGACGTGCTAGAAGAGGACGCAGGCAAAGCACATTGCCACCTTCTGAAAAACAAACCCGTCTTCGAGAGTTCAAATCGAAAAACAATCACCACGTCAATCATTGGCTCAAACATACAGCATCGTAATAATTCGTCTAGACTCTATAATACATTTTCCCCACCTTCCACCCATGCCGTCGAAAGTATGTACATGAACGGTCTAAGAAACATAAAAAAGATATTCAAATCCTCCGACAAAGAGGCCAAGAAACTAGCATCTCCACGATGCCTTAGCTTTCGGGGGCACAGCAGCCGGGTTGGCGAAGATGAAGTTAGGATCGTACTTCTGGCGGGCCTTGACGAGGCGGCACGTGTTGGCGCCGTAGTTGGCTGTGATGATGTCGCCGGTCACATTTTGATCGATGTATCCGGAGTAAGTGTAGGGACTGCAGAGCATGTTAGCTAATTTTCTCGCATGATGATGAAATACTGAGGAAAAGACTTACCCAACGCGAGGACGGAATTCCCCCTCGAACTTCTCAGAGAGCGCCTTGGACTGCGCCGCCACAGGCGCGACGTTCTCAACCTGCATGCGCCACAGGGTCTTCGCCTTTGTAGCCCACGGGAACGCGGAGTTGGACGCACCGGTCGAGACGTTGAAGGTGGTGACTTCGATCCAGAAGCCCATCTCCGAGGGGAGGTTCTTGGTGTTGTCGACTAGCCACTGGAGATCGGCGTCCTTGAGGGGCCTGTCCTTGGTCTCGACGAAGGTCTTCGTGTAGATGTTACCACGCTGCCACAGCGCGGCGCGGGGGATGTCAGGACGGGCCTGCTTGGAGCTGATGGCGGATACGGCAACGGTGCCAGGGAGGGGAGTGAGCGCGTCGGGGGCGACGTTGTACTGGCTAAAGAAAGCGGCATTGGCGGTGGCATCGTCGGTGCATTCGTCTTGGGTGTAGGTCCAGAAGTTACGCGAGTTGGCAGTGCTGCAGTTGCCAGTGACCTTGATTTGGGCATTGGGAACCGAGGAGAGACCGGATGTGGCGAGGATAGCTTCAAGCTGGGCCTTGCTCTTGCCGAGGTACCATCCGAGGATCTGGGTGTGGTCGGAGAAGAAGTTCAATTGCGACTCGAAGTAAGGGTCCTGCTTGGGAGCCCAGTCGTTGTACTTCTTCAGAGCCTCAAAGCGGGTAGAAGCATTGTTGAAGTTGGCGACGAACATGGCAGAGCGGGGCAGGACAGTGGTCTCGAGGACGGTCTCGACAACGACACCGAAAGTACCACCGCCACGGGCGGCCCACCAGAGCTCAGGGTTGCTGGTTGGAGAGATGGTGACCAGATCGCCCTGAGCAGTGACGATCTTGGCCGACTTGACGTGGTCAACGGCGAAACCTTCGGTACGCATCTGCATGTTGTAGCCACCAACACCAAGGTATCCACCAATACCAACGGTAGCACAGATACCAGCAGTGAAGGTGACACCATAACCCTCGAGGATAGAGTAGATAGCGCCGAGACGGGAGCCAGCACCAACGGTAGCAGTCTTCAGGTCCTTGGCAGGAAGAACGTAGGAAAGGTTCTGAATGTCGATGACAAGCGAGCCGTTCAGGGAAGACCAGTTTTCAAAGTGATGTTGTCCTGTGCGGGGAGAAACCTTGAAGCCATACTTGACGGCACACTTTACAAGCGGGCCAACCTGGCTCGACTCCTTAGGATATGTAACCAAGGCAGGAAACTGGCCCTGGTTGAGCATGATAACACCATTGGAGGCGGTAAGGTAGGATGCATCCGAAGGAGAAACGATCTGAGAAGCAGGCAGGATCTTCTTGGCACAAGCAAGAAGGTCCGCAGCGTTGTCGCGGTGGTGTTTGGGAGCCGCAACGACCGAAGTCGCAAGGAAAGGAAGAACTGCGAGCAGTGACTTTGCATACATGTTGAAAGACGACTTTGGTGATTCCACTCTGTGTTGCTGAAGACACAAGAGAAAGTGAGTGATGAAGATGCAATTGAAACGCGAAGTGTTCGACATAGATATACTTCTGTAGTCCTACTAGGAATACTCAGCCCATGATTCGAGTTCGTATCGTGGCAAAGCCCATTGTCACCTCCGTATAGTCGTGGCGCACCGATACCAACCCGACGAGGTTTGGTAGGATGCTTTCCCCCCACCATGATTGGCCCATATCGTACCCCGAGCTGGGCGCGTCATATTCGTCGGATGTCTTACTGCCTTCCTTTTGCTCTATCGCCTGTTGGAGAATTTGATGGTCATGAAACTTGTCACTAGTTGTTGTTTGGGTCAGCTAGCTGCTTACTTCCTCGGTTCCTGCGTCGTCCCTGCGTGTGTAACGTACCCACTAATATATCCCACGTGCTGTAAAGTGCACACCTCCACAAAATGTAACCAACTACCGTAGCAATGGGACCATCAAAATCTAAGCGGGCCCACAAGCCCCATGCAGCCCCTGACACACGTGAGTGTCACCCTACGAAACAACACCTTCCCGAGCTGGCGGTCATCTTGGCGGGCTCCAGCACGTGGCGTGCCGACCTCTTGGTGCCAACTTTCCAAGAGGGTCGGTATTTGCATCCCGGAGTCCAGGTTGACAGCCCTGTGAGGCCCACGCACCCGGAAATTAAAACAATTGTTGTCGGTCCTTTCCGACAAAGCGAGCAATGCGATCTATGTATAGATCTCGTTCTCACGGTGTCTTTATTTGAGTGGTCAGAAATTAACTTTTTCAGGTTGATCCAAATAAAAACACGGGAAATTTGATTTGATGCTATCCTGGAAGAATTCTTCGGCTTTACATCAAGGCGCAACCTCAACGGTATTTCCATCCTTGTCAAATTTGCCAGCGGACCCAACAAAAACCTTCTCGAATTCGTGCTCGTTGAAATCAACCTTGGTCTGAATGCCAGCCCACTTCCATTCTCCGTCGACCTTCTTGTAGAAAGTGGTAACCAAACCGTGACCATGACCTTTTGCGGCAATGTCTCCTCGTCCCACTTCCCACCTTTGATGGGCAGCACGAGACTGGTGCTGGCTCTTGATCTCCGTGTCGGAGAGTTTCTCCCACTTCGAGAGGCCAAGCAAGTGTTGGGACTCGATATTCTTGTCACCCAGGAACAGCGGGTTCTGCATCATCTTCACGAAATCTGCAGCGGGCATAGCGTCCGCTTGTGCGTTGTTGACGCCACCGTAGTTGACCTATTATATAATGCTCGCACGCTCAGCTCTCCAGAAAATTCTGAAGGGATAACTTACCGTGACTGTGGGCGCTAGCATGTGTCCCAGCCTCACCCAATCCTTCTCATCGTAACTCCTCGCCCACTCGAAAGCGAGCTCACTGCAATCCTGCCACTCTGCGTCCAAGTCAGATCATATTCTGATTAAAATACATGGACTGTGGTGGCCTATCACACCTTCAAAAGTGGGCTTGTTGGCTCGGGAGGCACTCATGATTCGGTTTTGAAATGGCGAAATCCCCCAGGAGTTGTGAGCTGAAGGCTAACTATACAAAGTTCTTCTGGTATTGTGGTGTGTTGTTATGAAGAACGAAAGAATGCAAGCAGCAGGACCGGCGACAGATTACTCCCACAAAACCTGATGCGGGGCTTGCATGCCGTAGCTGTCTGATATCCCGATCATGTAATGCAATGCGGGCACTTTCGTTGTTGGACACGATCTACAGGTCAGCCGGTCATATCTTGCTACATCGAGCGGGATTGTCGATAGTCTAAACCGTTGTGCAGACCCGAAAGAGCCGACCTTGAACGCGATAACGCCCAGGCAATACTTAAGGTCATCAAGCGTATCCGGGTTTTCCGCACCCTCAAACAGCAACACTTCTACACTGCTCCTACAACCATGGGAACCGACAGCTTTTTGACCGACGGATCCGCAGCGGCACCGCCAAAGACGCTTCAGGGCAAGGTAGCACTTGTGACCGGATCCGGTCGCGGTATCGGCGCCGGCGTTGCTCGCGAGCTAGGTGCTCGAGGAGCATCAGTAGTGGTCAATTATCGAGGCAGCGCTGAGGCGGCTGAGCAACTGGCCCAGGAGATCGAAGCTGCGGGCAGCAAATCCATCGCTCTCCAAGGCGACATCGCCAACGTAGAGGATATCAAGACCCTATTCGAGAAGAGCAAGGCACACTTCGGCAAGATCGACATCGTTGTGTCTAACTCTGGCATCGAGCACTTCGGCAGACTAGACGAAGTGACACCCGAGGAGTTCGACAAGGTGTTCGCCGTCAACACTCGTGGTCAGTTCTTCGTCGCACAACAGGCGTACAAGCACCTGGAGGATGGCGGCCGTCTGGTCCTGATGTCGTCAATCTCGGCTCACAACTCAATCAAGGAGCACGCCCTCTACGCCGGCAGCAAGAACGCTGTGGAAGCATTCGCCAAGAACTTCGCAAAGGACTTCGGGCCAAGGCGCATCACGGTAAACACCATCGCTCCTGGAGGTGTGAAGACCGACATGGCCAACGACGTGGGATGGAAGTACCTGCCCAATGCCGACGAGACGTGGACGTTCGAACAGGTCGAGGCAGTGGTCTCAAAGTGGACGCCGCTCGGCCGCATTGGTCTACCGCAGGATATTGCCCGCGTCGTGGCTTTCCTCGTCGGTCCTGATGGCTACTGGATCAATGGTGAGTAGTACAGCGTCCCGCCCAAAGTTTGGACCTCTCTTGATGCCCGAGGACGGGCAATACACATGCGCACGCGTCGAGCTTCGGCAAATGCCTGCAGCAGATTCATTGGCTAACGAGCTATCACAGGTCAGAATATCACCATCTCGGGAGGAGCTGGGGGTTAAGCGTCGGGTTATTGTGGAAGATGACAGGGGCTGGTGTTGGTCAGAAATCGGTTCTCGCTTCGTCCGATGTTACCTAAGGCGCTGGCGTTAGTTTCTTGGCGTTCCTTCTGTTGACCGACGCCGAACCCTCTGCCTAGCTTAGCAATGCGCCGCGTAGGTCGTGCCACCCGTCGACAGCGACTACGGGGACCACTAGCAAGAAACAATCAATCTCAATGAATGAAACGACTCTCTTGGGCTTAGATATGCGCGCTAAGAAACAGACAAACGGGGCTCGGTGCTCGCCTCTTTGTTCGTAATGCTGCTGACTTACCATCCCGCTTGCGTGCTCACAACGGACGCGATAATTTGGTAGTGCTGCATGCGAAGTGCGTGGTTGCGACATTCACTATACGTAGCCAGCTTCATGAATATAAACACCACCCAGCGTCTGTCCTCAGTGCTCAGTCACTTACGAACAATAACTCCAACAACTACACATACTACAAGAACACCTTTCAGAACGATTCACACCGGAAACATGGCTAACCAGGCTTCTTGGATCCCCGCCCCCACCAAGCAGGTGTCTGTTGGCCCTGCCGAGACCTACACACCTGGCCCTAACGAGCTCCTCGTCAAGATCAACAGCGTCGCCTTCACACCTATCGAAGCCAAGATTCAGAAATTTGGCACTCATCCTATCCCCTACCCCAACATTCTTGGTACCTCGTTCTCTGGCACAGTAGAGTCTGTCGGCGAGGGCGTCACTGGATTCGAGAAGGGCGACCACGTTGCGTCGATCCGCTCCGGCAAGACACTTGCAGATCCCCGTTTCGGTGGCTACCAGAAGTTCGCTCTCGCGCCCCTCAACTCCGCCTCCAAGATCCCCAAGTCCGTTCCTTTCCACAGCTCCTCTGCCACCATTATCAACCTTGCTGCCATCACCTCCGCTCTCAGCATCCACCTCGGTCTTGAGCGTCCTCCTCTATCCGGCACTGCCTCTCCCAAGGGCAAGAAGGTCCTGATCTACGGTGGCTCCAGTTCTTGCGGTGGTCTTGCCGTCAAGTACGCTGCGACCGCCGGCTACGAAGTTGTCACCACCTCCTCCAACCGCAACAAGGACTTCGTCCAGTCTCTTGGCCCAGCCACCATCATCGACCACGAGCAAGCTCCTGCTGACGTCGTCGCCGACCTCAAGAAATACGGCCCATACGATGCCGTGCTCGACACCATTGGCCTGCCCGCCCCTACCGCCATCCTCGTCGAGTACTTCGAGTCCCTCGGCGGCGGCGCGTACAACACCATGATCCCCCCGATCCCCGGAACCCGCGCTATCCCCGACAACGTCAAGAGGATCTTCGCACCCTACAGCTTTGCTTTCGACGAGCCCCAGCACAAACCTCTTGCCCAGTGGTTGTACGAGGAGTACCTCCCCAAGGGTCTTGAGAGCGGCCTGATTGTCCCGACGAGGCAGCACGTTCTCACTGGCGGCTTGGAGAAGGCACAGGAGGCGCTTGATTTGATGAATCAGGGTGGTGTTAGCGGTAAGAAGCTGGTTTTGGACCCCTGGGAGGCTACTACTTCGTAAAGGAGGAAAAGCGCGACTTAATGAGCGGTGGTGATGCCTTAATGTATACCATAAGAACTAGACTTAGAGAACAATGATCGTATCTTCCTTTCGTACTACTTGATTTCTTTGATATCACTGGTTATTGGTGCGTTGAATTACTTCGCACCATGCTTTACGTTACTTTCCTTTAGCGCGGGCATCACAGAGTGTCTCATGGTGCAACGTTACAGCGAAGTGCGTGAAAATCTTTTGTCGTAGGGATACAGCGTGAGTCTACCAGGGGTGGTGAATGTCAGAGCAGACAGGCTCTGATAAATGGAGGGAAACTGCGTTGATTGTGAAGTAACGAGAGAAAGATAACTATATACTCCTGGGCCTGCCAAGGAGCTAACCATGAATATCCTAGCCGTAACAGTGAATATCGGCGTCTGTCTGTGCATGTCTGCGACAGTAGTTATGTGTGACATTTGTTCGATGATTTTAGGTACCGAGTCATGGAATATTTTGCTGTCTAAGGAGCTACCACTGAAGAACTCAAGGGCATATGCCTGCCGATCAACAATGAAATCTCCATTCCACCGCGCAAGGATCTTCTCTCAACTCCATGTGCACCATTGGACTCTCCACTGGTCCCGCAACTTGCGAAGCAGTGTCTCGTCCATCCTGACCGGGATCTTTCCACTTACCGTTGACAGGACTGATATCATATCGCATGACCATAATTGCCATGAAAGAGGCAATATGGTACTCAGCAAAGTTCTTGCCACAACAAGCGCTCGCGCCATTTCCAAACCCCCTAAAAGAAAGGTGGGGCGTCTTGCCACAGAAGCGTCTCGCGACGAACTGGTCTGCGTCTTCACCCCATATAGTTTTATCCGAATGTAGCGCACGGTTTGCGATCAGCACCCAGCCTCCCTTTTTCAAAAGATAGCGGTGCACTCCCTCGCCGACGACAGTGTCTTCAGTCACAACCCTAACGCCGACGCCAACCGCACGAAGACGCGAGACCTCCTCAATGGCTGAAAAAAGAATCGTGGCTGATTTAAGGCGCCGTAAATCGATGCGGTTGACGGTCAGAGCTCCATCATCTGCCACCTCGGTTGAAGTAATGGCTTTGATTTGATCTCGAAGTTCAGTCAACAACTTTTGGTCTGAATACACCTGATAAAGCATCCAGAAAGACGTTGGAATTGTATTCGCAAATGACCCCAAAGCGTTTGCGCATTCGAACCTCGCGACGTCAGAGTCATCAAGCGATGCTTTGAACAACGAGAAGTGGGTGTTGACGATTGGAGATCCTCGAAGGAGATCTTCGCCGTTCAAATAGCGATGGAGAGTCTGCACAAGGAGCTCGCGGCTTTGGAAGCCCTTGATGACCTTGGACCGGATGAACTCTGGCAGAAAGCCTGTTGAACAAAAAGCGAGCGTGCTTTCTTCGAACTCCCTGGTACAACTTGTGAGTTGATGAATCACAGTCCAGGGTGCATACATACCAAAATGCTTTCTCAATTTCGGGTCTCCAGAATGGATTGTTCGGCCCATATGCACTTTCGCTGACTAGGTGCAACATCTCGTGTTTGACCCACTCGAAGAGATCCAACGGGACACCATCTGGCGTGCGAAGAGCCTTGAAGCGATCACTGACGATACGTGCTGCATCGTAGTTCATTTCGGTTCCCTTTGCGGAGTTGAGAATCCTCTTAGTGGCTCGGACTCCTTCAAGCAGCATCGAATCTCCAGTAGAACTAGCACCGAGGTGGGCTTGGAAGTTGCCCATAGACCGCGAGCTACATCCCACTAGGGCGCAAACGAATTTGGCAAACCAGGAACGAGAAGAGATAACTCTTGGCTGGCGTTGAATCAATGACATCATCTCGACGGACCCGATCACGTAGATCTTGGTTCCAAGAATCGACAATTGCACCATTGGTTTGCGATGACTCAGCCTGCTTATAAGATTAATCGAGCCACTGAAGGATGATCTGGGCCATCATACCCTATGTCGTTCCAGTACTGCATTCTCCGTCGCAGTAGCCCTCTTAGATGTCTGAAGGGCGAAAATGGAGCATCATGCGGGACAGCAGGTGGCTCGTGGACTCTATTGGGGGAGTTCACTCGTCCCCTCACCAAGATTATCGAGGTAAGGAAGGATGCGAAGATGCTCAGAAGAGCCACTCGATACGGATCCAAAGGAAAGTGAGCGATGTGTAATTCTGCCATGGCAAATCTCTATCGCCAAGAATATTATAAATAATTTTGATTCCGTATTGACACTGAAAACAAACTCGTCTCCTGATAACATCTAGAATATATACTTGATTCAATTCTTGATTCACTAGTTTAGTCCTTTCTCTATACCCCCAAATTTCGATGCAAGGCAATAAGGAGGCAAAGGGCTACAGTGCATGTCGGAAAACAGCCCCCAAGTATCGTTCTAACCTCATTCAGGAGCCACACTCTTACCGTGAAGCCCCCCAGAGGCGAAGCTGCTCTCGACCGGGTCTGGAAGCACTAATATTAACGTCCACTCGGTAGAAGGGACCATTCAGAATATTTGATTGGGCGAAAGGTGCTGTATGGTACAATTTAGAGTGGTATCAGGTAAACAATTGTCCTACCCTCCATGGCCGATTGTGGAGTATCTTGCAACCGAGCCTTCGTGTTGGCGAGAAATGTTGAGTACAGTCAGGCATCGTCTTGCCACTATATTACTAAATAGAGATAGAACAGCTGTTCCGTCTCCAAATAGGACAGACACAGCAGCATCGTGTGGGTCCAGTTCCGGCTGGAACGGCACAACACCCTCGTCGCAAGGCGGAATAGCTGTCGGATGTGACCAGTGATGAATGACATCTGCATACATCACTTCAAGGCGGAATCGTGTATATTGCTTAGGCTCGGCATGACTTACCTTGGGGGTCGAATGGAAGTAGATGTGGATCTAGTCACTAGGTACATACCGGGGGTACATGCCCGAGTAACCTTGACTTGATCTGCATTGCATGATGCTGCGAGAAATCGGGGTTTAATATGAGATGCGCGATCCGTGGCCCCCGCGTCACGACAAGGTTGCCCATGCAAGGCTGGTGCAGACTTCGTTTCCCATTTGTGCAGGTTCAGTGAGAGACCTACTGACTGCTTCTTCGGTACGCCCCCACCCAGCGGAGTTCAACAACCACCACACACCCACATTAGTAATCCAGCGCGACGAGCAAAATGCCGAGTGGCACTGGGATTCAAAGCCGCTTGGGACCCCAACGGGTTCACTCGGGTGGCGTAAACAGGTTCTATAATGTATGCTATCACCTCCTCGCGTTCTATTGCCTTAGATCAATTGGCTCTAGTTGTTTGACATGCGATACGCTCTGCAATGCCGATTTCTTGTCTTGACAGCAAAGAAATCGTCAGCCTGGCCTCACGTCGTTCACGAGATATCTCCAGTCCGCGACGCAGCCTTTTCAGCTGCTCCCTCGGGACCCAAGGTATCATTACCTTGGTCAAGCCCATACTCTGTTTCAAGATAGGTTCTGAGCGGCACGTGCTTCTCGATACCCACTGCAACCAGCCCGGATGCCCCAATCGCTAGAGCAACAAGCCAGACCGCATCGAGCGCATCCAAGTAAACTTCATAGACTTGCGCTTGCGTACTAGAGGGCAGTGATCGAAGGAAAGTGCCCGCTGACAGTTGATATGCTCTTCCTCCTTGGAGTGCACCTCTGATTACATCGTCCTGAATCTTCCAGGACAATTGGTCGAATCTGTTATTAAAAACAATACTCGGAACAGTTATACCCCAGACGAACCCGAAGCTACGCAAGAACGAGTACATTCCTGTGGCGGTAGCTACATCCTTCTCAGGTAGCGGAGCGAGGACAGCGGGCAAGGTGGTAGACAATATACAGGCCCTTCCCAGGGCGTCTGTAATCTGAAGCATGGCCCAGACACCCTTGTGCGTATCAGGTTTTAGCAACAGATTGAGACCAGGCCCCAGCGTCGTCAGCGTGAATCCAAGCAGGTGCAGCCAACGATAGTGTCCAGTTTTCGAACATAGGATTCCAGCGACAGCAGAACCAGGGATAAGGATGAACATGAAGGGCATGAAGTTGATACCAGTGCGCATGAGTGAAGTACCGCGCACCGCTAGGAAGTATAAGGGCCAGAAAAAGCATACCAGCTGCAATGCCATGGACGTGACGAACATCATGTAAAGCGCTGCGGAAGTGGTGCGATTCCGAAAGATCCGAGGAGGTACGCATGGATTGTGGCATTTGGACTCATAGATATGGAAAACTGCCCATCCAACTGTGCCGATGACGAGCGGTGTGATGATTCTCCAGGATGACCACGGGTAGATTGTACCGCCGTAAAACAAGCCGATCAGTATCGCGGTTATTGATCCCATGAAAATGAGGTTGCCAATCCAATCCACGCGTGTAAGCAGTTGCGACCAGGTGACTTTAAGATGGTGAATGCGAAGGTAGAAGATGAGGATCGGTAGCACAAGCGCACATATTGGAAGATTGATGTAGAAGCACCATCTCCAGTTTGCTTGTGCAATTGCACCACCGACGACCGGCCCTGCGATAGCGCCTAGTGCGGCCGTCGATAGGACGATCCCAAGATAGGTTCCTCGCTCCCTAAGGGGAACAAGGTCGCACACAATCAGCTCTACCATGAGCATGATACCTCCAGACCCGATTCCTTGTACAGTGCGGCCGGCGATCATAGTTGTAGTGCTTTTCGCGCCTCCCGCGATGCCGCTTCCAAGGGCGAAGATCATCACTGTGATGATCATTGGCCACCGGCGCCCAAAGATATCGCAGAATTGAGCAAATGTAGGTTGAACGACAGTCTGTGCGAGAAGAAAGCAATTCGCGACGGCAACGTATTGGTCGCCGGCCGACAATGCAGTCGATATTTGCGGGAGTGCAATAGCAATGATCGAACCATCGAGGGATGAGGTGAAGGCAATCAAACATAACGAAGCTATCACCAGCCAAAAAGGAAGGCCTTTCTTGAACGCCGAGGAATCGTCAGAGGCTGGCGTCTCTGCTTCAACCACCTCGGCCTGTGGCATGGTGTCTTGAGCTATCACTCCGGCGAGTGAGTGGGTTGTGATGAAAGAGGGATTGGCTTGGGGATCGGCCATGAAGGGCTGCTGCGGAAGGAAAGCGCAAGTAGCAGCATGGTCAGCTCGGTAAAAGACATGTATATCGCCTGCATCGCGCAAAGTGCAGCGTACCGTCAGTCTGGAGGAGCGGACAGACAGCGGGAGATTGGATGAAATTATTGGTGTTGGCGCTATGGTCACCCAGTGACGCCTTCTGCAACTGTCGGCGCTAGGCTAATTCGTAATTGCACCCCTCTTCGACCACAGTCAGGCTCTCTTAGCCTTTCACGTAGCATCTAGGTATATCAGCAGCGCTAGATTGTCTACCTTCTTCGGCCTGTATTTGGCCTAGGTCGAAGCTCCAAATCCCGCCTAATGTTTCTCTCGTTTCCCCTCGCTGCGCGTATTGGGGCCAATATTACTGACCTAGGACCCTAGTTTCGTCGCGGAACATTTCAGCAATGCAGACGATATTAAACAGCAGGGCCCCCAGCTTCACCGTTTGGTGTTTTGGTACTGTGCCTCCCCCCCACAGTATGGTAGCACAGGTCTCGGGTTATCTCCCATTCCAGGATGCACCGGTTGAGACACAGTCTCGTCAGGCAGTCTTGCAGAAAGATGGATACCCTAGCTTGGCCTGTGGACCGATTTATACCGTGCCGCAGTTATCATACGTGAGGGGGTGGTCAGCCCAATGCAGGATAGTATTGAGTTGTCTGAACACTTAGTGATCGGCGGCTAAATTCCTGTCCAGTTGCCTGATACTCGTCGTTTGCCTGGGCAAACCATTCCCTTGGGTACGGTTGCGGGTCCTTCAAACGAGCCGGGATGCGCCGCTTACTGCGTGCATAAACAAGTTGCCGCAAAGTATGCCACAGTTTCGCAGCCTCGTTGCCTCCTCTCCCTCTCGACACTCGCCGTGTGAAAGCCCTCACTCGTGCCTGGAGTGACAAACACTGCTCCCCAACATTTTGCACGCTCCATACTCGTAGCATGGCCATGATTAAAGTCTTAGTCACCCTTGGGGTCCCGCTTCTATCCGCAGTAGCATACGTGTTGTGCATTGGCTATCGAAGACGCTCTAAGATCTATCAGCTGCGTCGGCAAGGAGTGGTATGGTCTTGGCTTGTTTGTCGAAGAATCTTCACACTGACGCATTCCAGGCAATGCCTGCCGGCTGGAGCTGGTGGTTCGGCCACCTTCGCGTGCTCGACCAGAAGCTACAACGTCTACCGTCAGACGCCAATGTCTACATGGCCATGGAGGACATGGTTAAAGACCATTCGGATACTGAGGTGTTCTTGATGGATTACTGGCCCGTTTTTCAGCCCGTACTCATGATTTCCGGTCCCGATCTTGCGATTCAAGCATCGATCAAACATGATCTGCCAAAGCCACGAGACCAGCAGGATTCCTTCCGCCCAATCATTGGAGGCCCGAGCTTGATCACGATGAATGAACAGCAATGGAAGAGATGGAGGTCTCTTTTCAACCCAGGCTTCAGTGCATCGCATATGCTTGAGCTAGTCCCAACGATCGTTGATTCGGTGCAAGTTTTCCGTGAGCAACTCCGTGGCCATGTTGACAAGGATGTCTTCAAGTTGGATGACATGACGACACGTCTCACAATGGATATCATAACGAAGACAACTCTGTACGTCTACATTGTGTGCTCCATGGAGGTCAGGCTAATCACCGTTTAGTGATACTGACCTGCACAATCAGCATTCGGAGCACGAAGTCTCACGAGCACTGAACACGATTCTCAAGTGGCATTCCTTCTGGGACCCTCGAATTCTCCTTAACCCTCTCAGGCCAGTTGTTCAATGGTATTATGGATGCATCCTTGAACAATTCATCAGTCGAGAGCTTCAGGAGCGATTCAAAGAGATGAAGTTGGAGAAGACAGCGTCTAATCGGGACCAGCCGAAGAGGGCGAAATCCGTGGTAGCACTAGCCCTCGAGCAATACATCAAGGAGAATCAGAAGGGGGATCTAGAGAACCTTGACGATCTGCAGCTAGACGATGCCTTTGCCCAAGTGGCCGCAAATCAGATCCGGTTATTCATCTTTGCGGGCAATGATACGACCGCGACAGGTATTGTATACACATACCATATGCTGGCGTTACATCCCGATGCACTAGCCAAACTTCGAGCAGAGCTTGATTCCGTTTTCGGCAACGACAGCGATGTTGCAGATCAACTCAGAGAAAGGCCGGCTCTGATCAATGAATGTCGATATACACACGCAGTCATCAAGGAAACTTTACGCCTCTATCCTCCTGCGTCCTCACTTCGGGAGGGCATCCCAGGTGTTTCGCTAGTCGACCGGAAAGGAACTGTGATTCCTACTGAAGGTCTTAATGCAACTATCATGCATCGCTTTATACACGTAAATCCTCGTATATGGCCTAGGCCATTGGAGTTCATTCCAGAGAGGTGGCTCGTTGGACCGGAACATGAGCTCTATGTCTCTACAACATCTGGCGCGTATCGCCCATTCGAGCACGGGCCGCGCAACTGCATTGGACAAACTCTTGTCCTCAATGAGCTGCGCATAGCTCTGGCGATGACTGCGCAGATTTTCCATATAACACCTGCTTACGAGGAGTGGGACACCATCAAAGCCGCAGACGAAAGCTCGTACAGTAAAATAGCGAGAAAGATGGGCCTCAAGAAGGATGAACCGAAGCCTGCACGAGGTGAGAGAGCATACCAGACATCGAGGTCCGGGGCGCATCCCGCGGAAGGCTACCCGTGCCGTGTCACTCTCGTTTGAGGCGTTTTGAGCGAAGCGCCGGATACGCAATACAAAGCATGATCATGAGTGTATACTATCAACCAAATGTCCGCGTGTAAAGGGTGGTTTCCATGACGGAAACTTGGTATTCTCACCTAATGAAACGACTAGTATTGATTGGTACGGAACAATGGTAACGAAGCAGACGTTCAAGGAAGAATGTGATAGTTTCAGGTATATCTGCCTACTTGACCGGTTCCTCCGCTCAAGATTGACCTTTGCCCGCCATGGTTTCATGAACCAGAGTCATGATGGTGCCTTTTGGGATTCTGTACCCTCGAACGTAAGTGTCCGACTGCGCAATGACCGTTACAATGCCATCATCTCTGTCCCGATTCTCCACTGCCTCTGAAAAGACCTGTTCGATGATATTGGCGTCGCTAATAACGATGTGATGAAGACCGACACGGGCGACTGGTCCTTGGAACAGTTAGCACGTAATATAATCATGCAGCGTTTCTCACACTCACCATATTCTTGTTGGATGACATCAAAATATTCTCTGGTCAATTTGGAGTCCTCCGATCCGAACAGGTCCAGTAAAGGCAGTGACACAAGCCGTGGACCAGGAATTTCGGAAAGAGGGAAGTTCCATCGAATCAATAGGGGTACAAGATAAAAGACTTTTGCTCCAACAGCGACCGTGGCAATGAGAGGGATGGTGCTCAAGCTCACAGCCGTACCAATGCAGTGGAAAAGACTTCGTGTCGTAGCCATGCTGCTTCGATACTGAACATGCGTGAAATCTATTGCGACAGGACAGTTAATGTAGAGCTGGGCCAAGAGAACACCGCGAGCTTCCATATTAGCCTTCCGGATTGAGAGGGCTGAAACTCAAATCTTCGGCCTGTCTTGATTCTGATACGCGTCCAATGAAAGCTTTGCACTACCACCCATCGCGGATTGGTTTTGCTTCTTGCTGAGGTCCACCCGTGCAGGCATAGTCAGCCCCCAAACCTGCATGCACTGAGCCTTGCACATGCAGCTACGGGTGTGGCTATTACTATATGCTCGGTCTCCATCAGCGGAATATTTGGGATCGCATGAACATCCATGTTGATGGCGCATGATCCTGAACTTCTGGTCCCTAACTCAGGTGGACCCGCACAGCGCCGCTTAGGCGCAGAAATCGGCAATATACGTTATCGGCAGATGTTTCAGGCAATAGAAGCAGTACGTACCGACAGAATGGGACCACGCTGCTTTTCGTTTCAGCTGAATATCTCACAATAATATTTTATCAACCCGACCGAATCCTTCCTTACCTCAGCTAACAAACCCCTCGCACTTACCATGGCTGGCAGTGATATACCTCGATGGATGTGGGCACTGGCTGATGACTTCCCCTTCGGCCAGCCCCCGGAGGTGAGGTTACGAGGTTCAGCTCGTGAAAACGTACTGACTGTTCACAGGGCATTACTCCCAACTTCGAGCATCCAAAACTTGTGGGCTACCATTCGATAACCATCGCATGTAGTATATGCATCGTTCTGGTGGTGCTTTTCGGGGCAGCACGATTGTACACGAAGATACGGATCATCCGCAAACCAAGCATAGATGATTGTGGGTATTTTGCAACCCCCGACTTCATTTCTAATCTCGACAGACTTCTTCTGGATAACCTTGCCTATGCTGTTAGTCGTTTTGAGTTTATACATCTACCGTGAGCTTGCCTTGGACCTCAGAGACCTACTTTAGCTGAGCCGAACCAGTTGACAATCACGGCGCGTACGGCTACCATTCCTGGGATATCAAGATCCGCGTATTGACGAAACCCATTCTTGTGGTAAGCAACCCTCTCCCTCTCCTTACACACACAAGGCTAATTCGGAAAGTGCACCTTCCTCCACCAGATGTTTCTCCCAGCGACAACTTGGCTGGTCAAAGCGACACTTATGTTCCTCATACTCAGCGCATTCAAGTCAATCAAATGGCTGCGAATTATGTGCTGGGTCGGCATCGTCACCACATTCATCTTCTACGCTGCGAACTTTGCCATCCAGGTCGCTTCGTGTCGACCGAGGGGAGGGACCGACCGCGTATCCTTTCTGGCGGGCATGGCAAGCCGTGAATGCGCGGGAAGTGATTCTTTGATACAAAAAATGAGTTTGGGTACCGCCGTATTTGGATTGGTTAGTGATATCTATATCCTAATTATTCCATTGCCAGCCGTCAGGAAGCTCAACATCCGAAAGAAGAAGAAAGCAGGCGTTTACGTTATATTTTCTTCTGGAGCCCTGTGAGTCTGCTCCCAAAGCCCAAATACCTCTCGGGTCTACTGACATGTCTAGGGCCTGCCTGGCAAGCATTCTATCCTTAAGCTTTCGCATTCGATCTTACGGGACGACGGACTTAACAGTAGCCAGCATACCAAACATGGCATCTCAGTAAGATGGAAGCTCACGTTGGTTTCTCTTTGCGCTAACACAGTCACAGTATGGTTGAACTCACCGTCGGTCTCATTATCACCTGCATCGCCCCAGTATCGAAGCTTGCTCGAATTGTCATCGATAAACGTTTCCCGACATTGTTGGGTAGCACGTATCAGACAGCCCCCGGAGAGCACCCAGTCTCAATGAAGCCCCGCCGAAAGCACTTTCCAGGCGGTCTCTCCGAGCTTGATTCGATGAAGACTTTTGGGACTACTGTCGATTCAGAAGTCAAAACATCCTCCTCCCTGGAGGTTCTACGTGTCTCTGAGACACGTTGACGATATGTGGGAGATGCTACCTGGGCATGTTTCGCCGGTCACGAAGTGTTAACCATAAGCAACCCGGACTACGGCCTTGTTCGATACCTAACAACTAGGTAGTCGCGGCGGGCGTCTTCTTGTGTGAGGAAGGAAATATGATCGGGTAGTCCGGCACAGGGGGAAAGGACTGGACGGCTATCCTCAAGAATCTCGTGCTCTCTTTTGCTCTCTCTCAAATTCAATCCGATTTAGACTGAAAACGTACACGTTCACTATGTCACTACGAGTCTTAGTAATGAAGTCGTACCAAAGATCTCAAATCCATGTCTCTCGTGACCTTTCAAACAGCACATTGGTCTTGTATGACGTGCTCTTGATATCACTGGTCTTGTCTGTACATAGTCTCGTAACAGCCGTGTGTACGCAAATCGCGATTACATCTGAATCTAGTTCGGTCTTGTCATTATCAATATGCAGCCGCAGCTCAGAGAGTGCTATGTTACAACTCATCCTTCGCATCGCGCGGCTCATGCGTAGCCCAAAATTTGTCATAGTCCTCCCATTTCTGCGAAGGGAACGCAAGCGGCACAGTGATTGGAGCAAATGGAATACCTCTCTTCTCAAACTCATCCAAACGGGCCTTTGTCGCTGCTCGCGATTTGTTGACACTGTACACCGAGATGCGATGGCACGAGCTTGTGACGTGAAGGCCCCAGTTCCAGGAAGTCCGCACATCTGGAGGCTGGGTGTTGAGCGCGTTGTCCCAACAGCGCACCACGATTTCTACCCAAGCTTCGACGTCGCATGGTAGGTCGTACTCCCACGTACGCCAGCACCATTTTCGCTTCTCGGACAAGTTTTCGAGCGGCACGGTGTACCAGTTGAAGCCACCGTCTGAGGAAAGTTCGACACGTTCGGGCCATCTGCCGCCACCGGAATAAGCCCATCCTTTGCAGCGGATCGTTCCGTTGTGGATGACGACTTGTTTCGTCCACGGAGACATAATCGCTGAGCTGACTGGCATCTCTTGGATTTGAATTCCGTCCGTTAGCTTGAAGTTGTGCTTGCCGACTTGTTGCGGGAAGTAGAGGTACTCCTGGCTTTGAACAGGAGCGCGAGACGGATTTTTAATAGCTTTGACCCGATAAAGCCACTTGACGCTCCTAGCACCAATGTATCCTAGAAACATAGATGAGCTCAGATAGTGTGCCATGCTGGGTGGTTCGACTTACCGAGAACGACAACGCGGAGGGGATAACCGTGGATCTTGGGAAGCGGTTCTCCATTCATTTCCCAACACAGTAGCACCTCATTGGCTTTGACCTTCGACCAAGGCACACTCACCAGGTAGTTCATCGCTTTGTCGTCCTTGAAGTAGGTATCTGCGCCGTAGAATTCGAGATGCTTCGCATCGTCGATAAGACCTCCACAAGCCTTAATAACCTTCTTCAGACTAATGCCGACATAGTGTGCCGTGCCGATTGCGCCTTCGGCCCATGGAGCCTGAGGCACTTCATCACCCTGGCCAGGGTACAGGAGGATCTGCTCGATGCGCCTGGTACCTGAACACTGCATGGTAGCGTACTTTTTGATGCGGGGGAACTGGGCTTCGTCCATAAGGTCGTCCAGGGTGAATGTGCGAGGATTCTTCACGAGGCCGTCCATGGTGAAGCTGTAATCGTCTTTGTTAATGATGGGTATGCCGCCATGGTTCCGTACGAAGTGCAAAGGGTTAGGCGTGATCGTCTTGTCCGTGACCAAGCGTTTGGGTGGTTCCCCGTTGTATGGGAATTGTAACAAATGTAACATGTCAGGATGCTTCTCTTCAAGAACAATATCCCACGAGTCCTTGGGAATCTGAGTAAGCTCCCCACCGACAGCCTTGTGCCACATTTTCCAACGTGTGCCTGGAAGAACTGGATTGCTGGCAGGAATCGGACCGAGCTGGTATTCTGGGTTGGGTGGCCAGGTTTCCGCGATCAATAGCTTGTGTGCAGCTTCTTTCTTCTCGGGATAATTCTCCCATTCTACGAACCTTGATTGAGCCATTAGTACCAGTCCTCAGTGAGACTATTTTTGAACGCTTACCCAACCCATCCTTTTCGTTCACGGGCAAACAAGGTATTGCGATCGCCTACAGCTTCGATGGCAGCTTCGTCCTTGCTCAACTCTCCAAACTTTTGTGGATCGAGAGCTATGGTTTCCGGGCCGGTCATATCGAGGGCAGGCAACTCCGCTCCAGCCATGCCCTGTTCAATCCTCCACTCATCGGGACGGTTCATGGTGGTCATTGACACCGTTGACGCCGTTGGTGATGTGAGTCTCTAGCACGACTTAGATCTTTGTTACACTGGTTGTAGGCGAGTCAGTGGCAGTCGATGCCTCTGAAAAAATGCAAGCAGTCTGGTTACTCTGGCCTCGGTTTATGAACCTCCGCTCAAGTTACGTAGGTGTGCATCGTTTCGGTGCATACTCTGGACCCGAGCTTCCCCCAGAACGAGCCGAAGGATTTTTGTATGTGTGGACAAGCACCACTGACGAGGCCCCTGCGGCTTCATTGGGTCTTTCCGATACGAGCTGCATTTACAGAAGATGCGTCAGCTACCGACCACCAATGGAAGTTATACAACGCAGAGGGGTCAATTAGCGCCTGCTTAGTTTCCACGGTTATCATGGCAACTTTGTTCTAGCTGCATGTTAACAGGAGCGTGTCGTACAAGGGCACTCGTTCTGGAAGATAACGTCAAACACATGCGGGTGCTGAGGAGGACAAGATGGGGAGCGATGGTTGAAGAAAAGGAAAGTGACAGCCCACCGCAATTAGAAGAAAGGCCCCGGCGCCTAGGGCCCCGAGTTAACTTGAGCACATGATTGATCGGGGTCCACGGATCGGTGGGCGTCCGACGTCTGTGCAATGATCCCTCCTCTTGTGAGTAGCTTTTCTCATTGCCCTCATATCGACTCACCCGCTTAGATCGATCCTCAAGCGAACTCGTCTTGTGCATCCAGGGTCTAAGTTGAAAGCTTCTCCGCATCGTGTCCGCACCATCTCCGAGCCGGCCTAATAATCTCCTTCCATCTTCGCACCCAATGTCGCCGAAAATGACTTACCCATCTTCCCTTTCCCCGAATCTCACAATCCGCCCTTTTTCCTACGAAAACCTCCCTTTCGCGCTCGGCGTTTGGGGAAATGACGTATGATTTCTCAGCAGCGATTTCCAAGCGCATGGTCGTAACCGTCCGTGCGCAGCTCACTAAGCCCATTCGAGCCGCTAAGCCTTACTGCAAGTAAACATTGTGCACAACAGTAATGTACGTTTGTAAGACGTGCTGAGAAAACACGTCCGTGATGTGTTGGGAGTCATAAAGAAGGCAGATGTGAGGATGTATAAGGCGGGTAGGGTGGCGATGGGGGACGAGGGCATCGGAGTCCGCATCGTGTGTAACAATTGCAAGTGAGCGCAAAGAGCGAAGACAGTGGCTTTCGGTGTCAGAAAATCTTGACGAAACGATTGAAAAGAGGGATACCATCCGAACGAGAGGAACCAAAAAAAGAGCAAAATGTCTCTCGCCGTCACACACCCCTCCGCGCCGCGCCGCCAACCCAAATCAAAGTCCAAATCTCGAGATCAATACCATATTCTTTCTCTGCTCTCAGAAGCACGAACCACATACACCATCTCCCAATTCTCGCAAACCCTATCCAAACACCTCACCCACCTCACCGCCTCCTCCCCCACACCAATAACGCGCCTCCTCTCCCTGGGTCTCGGCTCCCTCTCCAGTCCCGAAAAAGGGCAAACGCGACGGCTAAAACAACTCGCCGTATTACTCTCCATACGCGACACCCTTCAGACCCTTACCAAGGGGCCGATAGAAGCATACGCGCAAGACCCAACCTTCACCCACGCCGACGAAGCACTGCTCCAAAGCCTCGGCGTACGCATCGCGCGCACATCCTCAGGGTCCTCACTCGGTGAAGCAGCGCAATTGTTGGACGCAGGGACGGTGGTGTATTCGCCGTTCTTGACGCTGGAGGCGTACGAGGAGTTGCTGGTGAAGGCGAAGTCGCCGGTGCAGTACCTCGTTGGGGATGACTTCAATGCGCTGGTGGAGAAGTGGCCGAAACGCAGCGCCGAGCGCGCGCAGGTGGAGAGAGTGACGAAGGCGGCGCTCGGGCGGTATCGGCGGAAAGCGGTTTCTGGGGCGGGGTTTTGGGAGGAAAGTGATGGGTCGTTTCCGATGGCTGTGTATGCGGTGCCCGGGAGTGCGAAGGAGAGGGTGAGGGCGAAGATATGAGCCCGTGCTGGCGGATGAGGAGAGGTGGAGGGAGATGTAGACTTGAGATACCCCATAGATGAAAAGGCCCGTTTTCATGAATCCATATAGCTTTTGCGGATGATCCCCATGCCGAGCACCTTTCATCCCAACATCTTGCTAAAACTCCCCGCCAACCCCGTACTCACACTCAAACTCAAACTCAACCGTATCCCCCTCCCCTTTGCGCGAAACACCTCTTTCACCTCTCCCCTTTCGCCCCCCTGTCCCCCATGCACACTCTCTCTCCGCGCCGCGCCTTCCAACCTCCTCCTCACCACCTCCTTCTCCCTCGCCCTCCTCTCTGCTCCCTTCGCTCGTTCTTCTACTTCTTTCACGTCCTTCAAAACCGCCTCCTTCATCCCCGCCACCCCCGCCCCCTCATGCACCGGCACGTTCTCACTCACAACCGCCCCATTAACCGCCTGCGCGATAAAGCACTCATACCGGTACGCATGCAGCGCCACACCCGCCACATCAGCGATCCCCCGCGCCTGCGTGCGCGAGTACTCCAGCATCCGCGATAGCATCGTATAGCACCCCAGATCCCAAATCGCAGCGTGGCCCTCTGTGATAAGTAGGAAATTGGAGTCGGCGCCGAGTGCGACGATGCGCGGGCGGTCGAGCCAGACACCGTCTTTGATGCGGGCCTGCAGAGCTGAGAGCAGGGTAGGGGGCAGGTTCAGCCAGATGTAGGACGCGGAGTCGTGGATAAGGAAGGAGGCGTTGTAGGGGCCGAGGGCGAGGCGGAGGGCGGGGATGTTTCTGGTGAGCCGGCCGCGGGGGTTTGTCGCGTAGAGGAAGGTGGTGAGCTCTGGGGGGAGGTTTTGGGATTCTATGAGGTGTGTTAGGCATAGGGAGTGGGAAGTGGGAAGTGTGAGGGAAGTACCAATGTGGTCGCGGCCATGCTTGTCACGGTATGTAAGTAGGAAGCTGTCTTCGAAGCCCAGCGCTACATGATGCACCTCCTGCAGTTGCGCAGATGTTAGAAGAGTAGTGAGTTTATTCGGGAGACGCGTGCTGTGTAAGATCAGTTGCATTCACTTGCAAAGCCGGTAGGACGTACTATTCCCGCCGCGATGGGCTTTGGAAGTAGTGGCTGCCGCGCTGGCCGAATGTGAACGTTGTGTCGCACATGAAGATTGCCCTCGAGTAGTACCCGCTTATAAGTATCTCTTTCTTTTAATTTTGTTTATTTGTTTTGAATGATGAAGTGGTAGCGCACGTCCGAAACATGATCAGACGTTCACCTCTGTCGTGGCTGCCAAGCGATCTGCTTCCAGGTTTGTAGCAAGGAATCAACAACATCATGCTCTAGCCACCGTAAACAAAACATGCTTCAAGTCAACTTTGCACAGCTTCAGCGCCAGCCTTACTGAAGCCTCTTTCTTCTCCCCTTTGATTTTCGTTGTCTGTGCTGTGTGCCTCTGGAACGCGTTTTTGAGGTGTTTCCCCTATGACGTCATCCGATAACATCCCAGCATGAAGATTACATCGAGCAACACGTGCTTCTTCTCCTTCGGGCCAGACGACAGCTTTATATCAAAAAGTTATGAGGGGCTACGATAGTACGTCTTCCTCGCCATCCCGCTATACAAGCTTATAAATTCTCCTCCCGTATGATGTGTTGAGATACCCCACGATGCACGATGCACGACCCAAACCAGCTCGGCCAAGGCCTTCAGCGCAGCACAGGAGGAACTTTCGGTCCCATTTCTAACACCACTCCAGCCACTCCCTCCCCCCAACACTCCTCACCCTCATCACGAGCGGCAGCGTCTTAGACGTCCACTGGGCCTCCCTCGGCCAAACACCCACCTCATGGATCCTTTCTTTCAGAGACTCCTCTTCGACACACAATCTCGCCTGGGGCACTTCCATCCCGCCGCGCTTAGAAAAGGTCCTTTCTAAACTGACTCCCTCCCCGCATCTCCGCGTCTTCCTCGGCCAGGAGGGCTCCTACATAGCGTGGGACCCGACCTTCGTCCGCTGGGCAGGCCTCCCTGACAGATTAGAAGACACGCTGCAGTCGTGGCTCACGCCCGCGGGATGGCGCGCTGGACCGCCGCGTATGGTGAGCTGGGGTCCGGCAGATGCATTCTTTGCGATGAGCGAGTACGGGGATGTAGCGTACAGGCTTGGACCGCGCGCTCCTGACGAATGGCCGATCTGGAGAGAGACGGTGGAGGAGTGGAAAGCAGAGCGTGGGTTTCGCTGGAGCGCGGTCGCGTACCTCGCGCTCGATCCTATAGTATCTGACCAGTTCGTCGCGCTCCGCAACGACGGCACGTGGGCTGGTTCGATTGCAGACGAGAATTCCACGGCCCTGGAAGCTTTCGCGCAGAACTTCTTTCGGCGGATGGCGAAGCCAAAGGCGCGGGCGAAATCTCAGTCTCCGCCTCCAGGGACGCAGGAGCCAAGGAACGGTAACTACGCGAATGGGACACCAGCGCGAGTTGTCGAGCCTACACCGGAAGAATTGGAAGTGTACAAGCAATGGTCCACGTCGACGGGATTGCTATTGGCCTCGGCCCTCGCTGCTACAGTGCCAACTGCGACGCCTTCACCTGCACCATCGACCCCAACAACTGCGCCAAAGAGGCGCGCGCCGAAGAAACTGCAGATTCGGTCTCAGTCCTCGTCAGCATCAATACCGCGGCCAGCATCCGACCCTTCCACCCAACCCCCATCAGCTCGCGTCCCACAAGCCAACCTACTCACTTCCTTCCCCTACGTTCCTCCCACAGTGACCACATGCGTTCAGCCCGTGTGCGCTCTGCAGAAGGCGGATCCAAACGGGTTGCGAGCGTGCAAACACGATGTAGAGCGGTTGCTGCGGGCCAGCGGGACTTATGGGTACGAGTGGCTGCGGCAGGAGAGACTACGGTGGCACCCTGACCGCTTTGGACGGTTGTGCGCTGAGGAATGGCGAGATGAGGGAAGGAAGCTAGCGGAGGAGATGTTTAAGATTATCGACATCTTGATAGCGGATTTAGAAAG
The DNA here is from genome assembly GCA_010015655.1 of Bimuria novae-zelandiae CBS 107.79. Lineage (NCBI taxonomy): Eukaryota > Fungi > Ascomycota > Dothideomycetes > Pleosporales > Didymosphaeriaceae > Bimuria > Bimuria novae-zelandiae. The sequence goes on along the minus strand of ML976667.1, from coordinate 283,552 downwards.
CGCGAGGGCCAACGGCGATAGGTAATGGTGAGGAAAGTAGATGCACGTAATGCACGACATTGGATGTAAATATGGAGTGGATCATATGTCTGCTTTTTGTTCTCTCCCGCCGTTTCGTCAAAGTCTCCGATCCCTCGAGGCGTGTTTTGGGAGGGGCTCTGCCACTCTCCGCCTGCCTCCGGGCAACCCTTCCGACGAGATCCGGAAGGCACTGCCGCAATCCCAGCATCTGCTCGTTGTGGCTTCCATGATGCAAATGGGACGGTGACGTGTGCCATGTAGGCTTTGTCGTCATGAGTTACTGAAGGCAGCTATTCTCTTCCTCTTTCATCTGATCATCCGGAATGGGTGCCCTTCCGTGCTGAACACCCACCGATCCAGGCTCGCCACGTTCGCATTGCTGAACGTCAGCCAGAGATACTTGAGCGTCTCGGCGGCCCAAAAGCTTTCCTGCATATCGGTCCACCTGTCTTTCCCATCGCCACTCCATTGCCCAGGGTCCACTCGATACACATCCGCCAATTGTGCGTACCCATACGGCGCCTTGCAGTGCTTGTCTATGGCCACGAATGCGTCCCAGGCCCATTCCCGGAAGCGCGATTCGCCCGTGATGCGGTACGCGTAGAACAGGGATTCAATATACTCGGGACGTCCCTTGTACTGAGTGTCTGTGCTCCAGAAACCGCTTGCGCGCCACTCTTCCTTTGCGCGTCGAGTGGTGGGCGAGTACACTGGTTCGTCGTAGCCAAATTTAGGGATCCAAGACCAGGCTTCGGGGCCGATTTTGGAAGGTGTCGAATCGTATGTGTGACGACAGCCCTCTAGAAGTGCAACCGCAAACAACCCAAGATTCTCATACTCCTTGCCATAGAACTTGGAAGCTAGGAGAAGCGTTCCTGGTGCGAAGCAGGCAAGGTGACTTTGTCTGTTGATGAACCACTTCTCGTGGCCGCGAGCGAGGTAAAGATGCTGCATGGTGTGGTTGGGTGCTGAGGCAGAGCGAGAAGCGTAGTTCTCGCGAAGCGAGCGAGCGGCCTTTACAAACTGCTCTTTGTATTGCTCGAGGTAGGGGTCGAATGGCGGAGCGAGGAGGGTTATCTTCATGAGATACTCGTAGTATGAGTCGTGTCCGGCGTCCCAGTGACGCTGCCGACCGACAGGTTCGCCTGTGATGATATCGATGGGAGCGTCTACCAACCCCGAATAAGTACGTAGCCATTTGGACCAAACAAGGGGTGCCCAGGCAAGTGTCGAATTCCTCGCATATATCGGATCTCCGGTAAGGCGGGTCAGGACGCGGTTCTCGAGGATCGATGAGCCAGCGCGGGCAGGACCAATAGCAGAATTCTTGTGCTTTGCGTTCTTTGGAGAACTCGCAGGTGGATCCAGAACACCTTTTGACGCAGTGAAATCTATACGAGGCCACGGCATTCCTGTCGGCGTATCGTAAGCGGGTGCTAACGCATTGGCAAGCGCGACCGCTTGCTCGAGAATAGTGTCGCGTGCTTCCTTCGTGATGACGTCTTCGGGTATAACGCCTGCATCGTACAGGTCCACCAGCGACACCAAACCCCCAAGGTATCGTATGGTCGTCTCGAAGGAATCTACTAGGTCATCTGTCTTGGTGAAGTCCACTGTGACAATATGCTCCACCGAAAGCGCCAATTCGTCCCAGAGGCCCATCAGCACGAGCGTAGTCACCGAATCCACAATGAATGCGCCCCAGCCGTTTCTCAATGAAGACGAAGCGCCTGTTACAGGCAGGATGTCGTCGCTTCCCCACGCATGCTCTCTGTACTTCCAGAAGGTGTACTTCATTGCCTCGCGCACCTTGTCTGCCTTCTCTTGGTCTGCCCTTCCCCACTCGCTCGTGTGGTTGGCGTATTGTATTTTCGCGCCATATTTTGGAACCCGGCTGGAGAGCCTGACGACAGGGTTCGAAAATTCCTTGATGATCAAATAAAAAGTGATCACGAGGACAGCGGCGAGGAGCTTGAATGACGACTCGGGGTTCTTCTCAAACTTGGACTTGCTCCAGCGACGGAAGCCGGGCATGCTAGCGAGGTATTCGGACGGCCGGACTCGGTGGTCGGCGTAGCGACACCATGGGGCCTCCTGTGTGGTGGCTTTATAGAGTTGTGTCGACTACTCTGGGCTGTATACAGTACACGCAGCTATGTGCGACAAGTGGGTGACTCCGTGGGAAGGTGCGAGGCGGCGGAGGAAGGTGCGAAGGGAGCGACGGGCTCGAACACGTTATTGGTGTCGACTGGCAGTCGCAACGTACTTCAAAACAGCTCGAGCTCTTTCACATACGGAGTGCAGTATATTATATTGGGTACTGAGTATACTCTACAGGTCAATTTTGCCGCAGCCTGACTTCCTGGAAGGAAGCGGCATATGAGCGGGCTTGGCATGCGCCTCCGCCCGCTTGCCCTCTTTCCTGTCACGTCAAGCTTTCTCACACTAGACAACTAAATCCCCCAACGTAATGTCTCTCTGGCAGTACGTATCGCATCGCCTGTGAATTTAGCAACACACTAATTCACTGCCAGGTGGTACAAGGGCATCGCACCCAAGACGCGCGTCTTCATCGGCTTGGGAGTGATGGCCTATGCAGGCGTCGGCATGTTCCTCTCCGACAGGGTGGAAGAGAAGCTCGGTTTCGTCCCTACCGAAAAGGACAAAGAAGACCTGCAGAATGCAATACCCAAGATCATCGTGGTGGACAGACCAAGCAAGTAGCTTGCCGAGTGCAGGAGACAAGCGAAGCAGGAGTGGAATATACGGCTACCGCCTATGAGCTTAGGGTATGTCTGCACTGTATGGGATGCGTACATTCCTGACCAGCATAGGATTTGCTTTTAGTCACCCACGGGTATGATTTGGTGTACTACGAACATGGATCAAAACGGGTCAAAATTATCATTGAATACCTTCCCTACACAATCTCACCATACCGACACCCGACGAAAACCTCGTGTATATTCCATTAAATTCACCTCAACACAAGACGGTCCAACAATGAGCGATACAAATGAAGACAACAATATTCACTCCTGCGAACTACCACTTCCCACGAACTCAGGTCGTGTACTATCCGATCAGTTTCAAGTATATTCCGCTTTCCGCTAGTTCGTACGAAATTTTTGTTGGAATGGGATAGCTACCGACACCCACCGCCTCGAACGCAACTGCGCCAACCCCAGCTGGAAGCTGGTACGACTGCCAGCCGGTTGGCCCGTCTGAGTTTGGTATCGCGTCTCCTTGCTCTGGAACGAGAAACCTAGCAAGATGCTTGTCGCGGTTGTTGGATCCAATAAGATCGTCAGGTGGCAATCGAGACGAGCTGAAGACATCGATGAACGTCTTGTCGCTGGGGCTGAAAACGTTGTTGGACCAGAAGCGGACCTGGACCTTTTTTCCAATCCAGTTTTGTGGGAGGCTGAAGATGTGAACCTCCGAGGTAGAGGATTGCCAATCAATTAGACCTTGTATTTTGGGGATGAAGTCTGGTGGTGGATGCGTGGCAGATTGGTGGTAGATGTAGCCTCTGACTGGCGTGATGATGTTGCCGGAAGGCCAGCGCTTTTCGACGACCGGTGCCGCAGTCACCAGGCTGACGAGGCTGACGAGTAAGGCTGAGGCGAACAGCTTCATTGTTTTCTTGAGATTCTGACTGGCGATCTTCCAATTGAGAGGCAGCAGTAGACACTTCACATTCGCCTTTATATATCCCCATCGCCTGTCAGCCCTTTCCATGGAAGGTCATATCGCCAATAATACATGCTGTCGCAATATGCATACGAATACGATACTGCTCAGCTGCGCCTTCACCCTCCCAACCACACGACCAACCAGGCTTCTTCAAAATGGCACCATTGCCAAAGGCGTTCATGCCACCGATATTCTTACATATACTCAGGTCCGTAAGCACGCCAAACGAGAATCGATGCATATACGACTTATTGCTTCTCCAGCATGACATCCAGAGGAACAATATATATACACAACCATCCAATCACAATACTCTCACCAACCACATCCACCTGACTCGAGACCACCACGAGACCGTCACCCTACGGCACGCAAGCCCCACCCAGCAACCTCAAGTACATTCCGCTATCGCGAGTATCATACTCAATGCCCGCATCCGGCACACCAACAACCTGGAACGAGAACGTGAAATCCCTCTGTCCCGGCAAGTTGCGATCGATGCAATACCCCCTGTAGTCCTGCGGCGAGCCTGCCGCCTCAATCGCATCGCCGCCGTGCACAACAGTCAGCGTGCCGATATGCGTACTGATGTTGTCAGTGTCGTTGCTCGCGGTGCCTTCGATGGGGTACCTCGTTGTGTTGAAGATTTGTAAAGACGTGGTGTGTGCGGGGACGGCGTTGGTGAGGGCGTAGTAGAAGCGCAGTTCGATGCGACCGGACCATCCGAAGGGGATGCGGAAGCTGTGTATGGTGGAGATGGAGGACGTGGTGTTTATGAGGCCGGTGGAGGAGGGGACGAAGTGTGGAAGCGAGTTGGCGTGGTAGATGTGGGTGTAGGTTGGCGTGAGGTAGGAGGGGGTGAGGTAGGGCCAGCGTTTCGAGAGGGAGGGAGTGCGCTGCGAGACGGTGACGATGCTGGTGAGGGCTGCGATGGAGAGCTTCATGGTGTTACTGAAAGAGCGGGAAAGAGATGGGTACTACTGGCGTGGCCAGCTTGCTGCTTCATATACTGGATCTAAGACTGGCTGGCATCTTGTGTCCCAGCTATCTCTCAGGCCGTACCTCGCCGTCATGAACGACTTTCCCAGGTTCAGATGTGCTTGAGAGGTTTCAAGCCGTTGCAACCATGGAGGAAGCCGCCGCTGGTAAATCGGGATATTAATACGAAGTCTCTGAAACCGGGCTTTGGTGCCGAGAGTAGTACACCGTGGCTGACCCGAGCGTTTGAAGGTGTATCCGCATCAGTCTGAGCGTCCTGCAGAGTCACAGTTCCGGAAACATCATTCCACTCCACTCGATAGCGGATCTACATGTTCGGCGCAGAGCCACACACGTTCCCATTCCACAAGAGCAGGTCTTCACACAGAACCAGATTCCAAACAATCAGACGAAAGTAGATGCATTCAGCCATTGTATACTCGCCCAGAGGTAACGCACAGAACTAAAACAATGCTAAATAGCATTGTCTTATCTAACCTTATATCTTCGCGATTAGGGATTCACCAGACATAACCCAAGAAGCTATCCCCGACCTCGTCGAAAAGATTTACAGACATTAAATTATTAATCTTCATTACTTAAGGAAAGACCACTCCACCCAAGACCTAAGGAGTGTTCTACGACTCAAACACCCCCTCCGTCCGTATCTCTCTCCTCACACCCTCACCAAATACAACCCCTCCCCAACCCCCGCATTAAACTCAAAGTCCGCATTCGGCGGCACCTTATTATCCCCCACAATCTCCAGGGTAAACTTCGTCCGATCGGGAACCGTAAACGTGCCCCCCTCAATCAAATTCACAGCCCCATTCGTACGGCTCACTTCGAACACAGCGACCTGGTTGTCGCGCTGGTTATTCGTGTCCGCCTTGTTGACGCCAGCGTGCAGATCCAGAGACGAGAGCGATGTGTGCACGCGGAAGCGCGTGCCCGCTGTGATAGCGGCACTGCCTTTGTGGAAGCCCAGGCGCACTTTTTTCCCGCGCAGGGAGGTGGAGGGTGTGAAAGTTTGGTGCGTGGAGATGGGGTGTTCGCCCGCGAACTGCGGGAAGAAAACACGGCCGTAGGTGTTGGCTGTGTAGTAGCCGAGTCCGGGCGTGTCGGTCCAGGTGTGTGTGAAGGCGGGGAGGACGGCGCCGTGGGGTTGGCGTTTGTGCTCTGCGGTTGGAGCCGCGGAGGCGAGGGCGAGGAGGCTGGCTAGGGCGAGGGTGAGCTTCATCGTTATCGCCGCTTTGGTATCGTGATGAGAATGTGTATGTAGAGGTAGACGTAGAGGTGGAATCGAGAGTTGACTTGGTGTTTTGGATGGGGCTTTGGAGAGTTCTAGAGGGCGTTTATATACACGTCTTTGTGGAGGAGTTCAGCTCTGCGTGGCGATGCTTCTTAGCTTACGAGCATACTTCTGCAAGCACGCCTTCATCTAAAACTCTGCCCATCGCGTTGCAGCAAGAGCGGAACTAGTGGTCTGCTTGATGAGCCCTTAGCCCACTCACCGTACTTTGAGACTCACAGCCCAGTACTACGAGCTGGGCGCCGAGATATGTTTCTGGGTGTGATATTGGGTGGTGGAGGCGCGGTTGGTAATGTGACTGACGTTCAGCTGAAGTCTTGGAGGCTTTTAAGTCGAGCCATAGACTAACGAAGCGTTCTATGCTATAACTATAGATAGTGTCATGAACAATACTATACAGCCCCCAAGTACATCATCGGAGTTTTCCGGAGAGACACCATACTGTCCAGGCAGAACCGCGTCGAGCTTGAGAGTGTGCTGATTCCATTACAAAGGGTCCACCCTTGAACCTAAACAACTTGCCGAATACCAAAGGTAGCGATATGCACATTGATGGCTTGGTGCGAAGACGACAGTGGCTAGAGACCCGCGGTCAGTCCAGCGTGATGTGTCGCGGCTTAGATGGTGTATGTGCGGCAGCAATACGAGGAACTCGTTTTTCGCGAGTCATATGCCAAGGTATTTCTATCGGACAGCACCACACCACAACTCTTTAAAATAATAATAAAAATATTAAATATATAGGAAAATAGCTCTAAATTGTCTCTTTTCCCTCCCAGATTATTATAAATTATCATTAAAGATTATGGTTGTGGTGCAGCACTGTCACCTCGAAGATACCTTGGCATATGACTCACTACAAACGAGCTCCTCGTAGCTGCGCTCGGGTTCGGAACTAGCCGGGCTGCTGTTCGTGAAGGACGTCTAAATTTGGATGCATGCGGGGCTTCAACATCGCAGAGCGACCATTACTCAACTCCAGTCACAGTACGTGAGTATTTCACGCTGTATAGATCGGTATCTCTGCGCTCGCTTTGCAGTGGGTGCAGTGCTTCAGAAAGTGATGCTGTCACGCCGTCATGCTTGCTGTTGTGCTCTCGTCATCCGAGCCTCGTATTCATGTTGTGCTTCTTTGACGTGCAGATTCGTCCTGGATGATGTGATCTCATGACAGCTGCAGTGTATGTGATAGCATCAGTGGAGCCGGCGATTGTGCGATTGGGGCTCGGCAGCGGTGCTGGGGTTGTACGAATGGCGTGCCATGCGGCTGAAGGCATTGGGGGCGTTGGACACGAGGGGTCTGTTCCACCTTGTCAGCATAGACTAGGAGATAGGCCTCTTCGTCAGGAAAATTTCGATACAGACCTTGCCTGCCTATGTTTCGTTGGCGTTATATGGAGGAGAGAGCACGATCGTACCATAGAAGTACTGTCCTGGCCGTGTTATCGTAGCTCTGCGGCGGCTTGACGACTATCGCAGGCTGGATACCAGTCAAAAGGGAGATGAGAAGGCTCTAGAATCATAATCGGTCGTAATTCATGTCTAGGTAAGGAATGTCTGTCTCCTTGGGCACCAAATTCAGATGACCGCCCTGTTATTTGCTTTACCTTTTCCCCATGCCCATCTCAATGCAATGCAAATGTAGCGACACTAAACCGAAAAAAATCCATATTGTATCCCAGCACATCCTCAAATCCTTGCCTCAATCCCGTAGGTGGCTCGATGACATTCTCTTCGTCAAAGCAGGTGTGGGTCGACTTCGACAACCGGTCCGTTGTAGCTCTTCCTTGCATAGAGCAGATAGTAACCGATGCTGAAAGAGGCTACACCAGCAGTCACTACCACAGCCCAGTTCATCTGGGCTGGATCCACGATCTTGAAGTTGTTCGGCCAGAAGCTGAAGAATATGAGCAGTAAGAGGTAGCAACATGCAACGACGTTGTTTGCGACTCCTAATGGTCCTTTAACCCTCCATGGACCCCATCCCAAGCTTCTATCAAGCGTCTCATCGGCTTGTGCATTGGAACTGAAAGCGGTGAGACCAGAGTTAGAGTCGTCCATGTCGCCGCGAAGACGCCGCCATAGAAGAAGACCGACAGCCAGCAAGTAGGAGATGTAGAAGCCTTCTAGGACGAGGGAGATAGTCCCATTGAAGGCGGCGTTGTTGCCGATGTTGATGAGGGCGAGTAGGGCAGAGAGTGTGGTTACAACAAGAATAGCTATGACCGGTATTGTTGTGCGTTTGTCGATCTGACCTAAATGAGCAACGCTCAAGGGAGGTAAGGTAATACTGACCGCACTAAGTGCCCTCGCAAAAGGCAGTCCTCGATCTCTTGCAAACGACCAAGTCATGCGGGACGCTGCGGCTAAGCAGCCCATTGCGCTACAGAATTCGAGAACGATGATGATGCCTGTCATGATAGATGCTCCAGTAGTTGAACCAGTGGCTTCCTTGAATATGCGCATGAAGAGTGGCACATTCGAAGTCGTATCGTTGATCATTATCTCGATATCACCGGCACTGATCAAAACCGAAATGAGCATGCCCAGGGCGAGACACCCGTTGATGCCAAGACTAAGAAGCATAGAGCGTGCGACATCTGTGCTAGCGTTCCTGACCTCCTCTGACATCTGAAGTGATCAGTGAATGCTCACATGCATTCGAAAGATCAAGTATTCACTTACATGCACAGCGGAATCGGTTCCAACGAAAGCCAGAGCATTTCCCTGTAAGCCAATTAAGAAGGCCAAGCCAGTCGTTTTCCACTGTCCAAAGTTGTTGAAAGTGGTAAAGATGTATTCCGCTGTATTATAAGAGCTCGTGAGATAGACCAAAGGTATTAGAATGCCGAAGAAGCCAAGGATATGGATGACGAGGATAATAACCTCGATGGTCGGCAGGGCACCGCTAACGAAGACATTGATGAAGACGCAAAGCAACAAGACTGCCCACAGCAAGAGCGTGCTGTGCCATAGCTCCTTGATATAATCGGGATGGCTGAGGGCTACGAGGCCTAGGGTGAGGTCTGCAACGAAGGCGCATACGGATGTCAACGCAGCGATCCATCCGATCACTGTGAGCCAGCCTGATACTGTTAGCCAATTGCTCTGCTACGCTTGGTGGTGATATTCATTTCTAACCTACCTGTAATGTAACTAAAAAAACGTTTGCTGGAGCGCGGTGCGAGAAGAGAAACCCAATGATATTGACCCCCTGCAGTTGGGATTGCGCTCGAGAGCTCGCCTATGGCGACGAAGACTGAGAGGTTACCGAGCCAGATAAGAAGGAATCCGTAGATCAGGCCAGCGGGACCGCCGCTAGTTCAATTAGCATCGATGCTAGGTGAAGAGATATCAATCACGCTGGTACTCACTTTCCAAAGCCAATCTGGAAGACGCTGGCGATGGTTAACCTATCGAAGCGGTTGTCGCGGGAGGACCTACACTAATATGCTCTCCCATGTGCACATGAGACCACAAGACAGTCCCGTCATGCTCACCAGTCCAAAACGACGCTGACGCTGTTAGAACAATCTCATCATCACGAACTTGCCACTGACCTTCAAAACTTGCTCCTTGCCCACGCGGGCCAATTCGTACCTATCCCTATCAAAGCTGGCAGGTTTTGCCTCTGACAAAGACCCGCCACCTCTCTGACGGACGCCCTCATCGTTCAACGTTTGGAACTCGAGCGCCTTCTCCATGACGAGCAAGCACGCAGTATGAGCCGCGCAGATTGACTCTAAGAAGCCCGCAGGCGAAGGATATACCGGCGACCGGGCACCGACGATGCTCACCTCCCTGGGCCCTATGACGAAAGGGCGGATCTGGAAGGAAGATACGAGGGGTATGTCGCACAGAACACATGCAATGCAAGTCAATCTAGAGGTTCGACCTGATCTGTCCTGTCAACTTGGAGGTAACGTCAACCATGTGCGCCGCCAGCTCATTTAAATGATGAAGAAAGCCCACGGCACCGTTCGGCAGGCAGAACGGCACCATAATCCACGGAAGCTACTATGCCGGCTATCCACTCAGCTGGAGAAAAGCATGGGAAGCCGCAGGTTACGGGCTTTGACATATCGTACTGCATCTTGAGACTTGTGTCGTTGCGCCCAAGGACAAGCTGATTTGCTGGTCGCGTTGCACCACTAGACGCATCGACAAGAACACTTGCAATGGTACGCATCGGAGGATATCCTTTACTCGTTTCGGTGCTGGCTGTCTCATTCTGCGAATCGTGTAATTTCCCGGTGCGGCAGTGCCTTCGCGAACGGGTACAAGATACGCTCGATGCCCCTACCAGCGCTAGCTTACACTTCTGCACCATCGCGCGGCGAAAAGGAGGGGTTGAAGGACAAGACTAGCTCTTCACGCGAATGACAGACTCTATCCCATGTCCGTCGCACACTGCTGGGCCTGTGGCATGTTGAGCGGTTGCTAGGAAGCCGGCGTGTCAGACGGCAGTAGGAAAGATACAGAAGGCCCCGCAGATGGACGTGGCACAAGAGAGGACAAGTTTCTGGGTCCAGTCGTGGTTGGAATGAGGATGCGGAGAATTAGGAATGATCAGCCGGGGACGTTGTGGAAAGAGGGAGAGCTAACATCCAATTCCGCCTAGCGCGCCACGTGGGAGACATCGTCGAAACCTGGGCAGGACGCCACCCACACGCACGACTCCAGCCTTTTCCATCGCCAACCCATCGAGAAGAAGAGCAGTCCTGTCACCTTTGTGATAGCTCGGCCAATCATCGCAATACGTGTAAGACCGTTGAGTGAGACGGGTACACACGCGGATAACAAGCGCTTATTCACAGGCCAAGGTCCAGACAGGTTTCATCTGTTCTGATTTGTTAAAGGCGTTTTTCCGTCAGGACACACATCAAGCCATCTAGTGAGGTGGAAACCATCAGCTTGTACCGCGTGCTTCGGTTAGGACGCCTAGGTACCAAGTGCTTCAACTGTTCAGGCTACCTCAACGCCGACGTTGCTGCAGAAGAGAGAGAACCGCTCGAACAGTAATGGACCCCTGGTTGGTGCATAATCTAGCTTCCAAGGACTCTAACAATGGACTCAGCAGTCACTAGAAGTCCCCCGCAGGTGCCGCGATTTCTCATCTTCCGTCTAGCGCTCCCACTTTTGTTATCAATTCTATTCGTGCTTGTGCACGTGTGGGGTGAGTTTGCATGCAGTCTAAGCGATCATTGGAAACACTGCGCGCTCCCAGCCGCCAATGCAGACGAGCAACACAGTCGAGCCAATTCGCAAGGGAAAACGCTTCGACGACGCACACGTGAGTAAACGTACAAGTAATACGGACCTCAACACGAGTAGAAACATACTTGATATTTCAGTTTCAAACAAAAGGCACGATATGCTGCACTGCCCAACGAAGACACTATATCCTCACGCGGAAGTCATTCTGTCTCGCCACTCCAATCTCATCACTTCCGCTCACCTGTTCATCATTTCTACGGTCCTCCCACTCCGCGCAAACCACAGTGGTCTTCACGATCTTGGCTTGACTTCCTGTGCTCTCTACGTCCCACCTACTCTCACTGCCCGCTCCTTGTGCAGTAATCTCTACATCCACATTGCCGTCCGTCCGTTTTGGTCCCCCAGGCAACCCGCTCGCAGAATTCGTATGGCTCGTGTTCTCGCTCAACATCGGTAGAAACCTACGTATTGCGCTCTCTGCTTGGCTCGATCGATGCCTCTTCTCTGGAGAATGCCCGGTATGCGAATTTGTAGAGCTGAGCTTGTAAGAGGAAGTTTTGCTGCGATTGCGCGAGTAGCCGAGCTCTGAGGGTGTTCCTCGCCGCCGCAGTTCATCCGTAGCGTACATGCCAGAGGGCAGCGACTCTAACAGCGGGCGGAGATATGGGACGCATGATGTGAAGATCGTGACGCATTCGATGACTTGAGCCGTCATTGTCCACTTCCACAGCGCGCGTGTTGGGTTTGGACTGTCAAACGCCGGTGTGTAGGCCAGCTGGATGGCGGTGGCTATGATATCTCTGTCTCGCCTATCAGTATTTGTGGAAAGTGTACAAGTGCATTCAAGTATACGAAAAGGGTACATACAGTGATCGCGTGCCGAAGAACCCCACTATTGTGATCTTTTTGCTAACGCTCATTTGCAGTGCGAAGAGGACATGAACCGGGAAGAGTATTAAGCACAAGTCAGTGATCATGTTGAGTGCACCAAAGGATCGCCAGAAGCCTGTCTGGTGGCCGTTAGCTGGTCATTCAGCAAACCACTTGACCCTCAGAACATACCATGCTCAAGCACTGAGTATCTTCACTGAGGAAAACCCATGGACTCCGGGCTCCGCACTGGAACGCAGCGACAAATTCTGTTACCAAGCCCCATACGGTGATGAAAGCTCCCAGTACCCAACCGAGTTTGCGGTGTAGGTTGGAAGCTGTGAGTATTGTGAGCAACGAGATGATAGAGAGCTTTGCAAGGGCAAGGGTAGCGATGAAGAGCAGCTTGTTCGCATACTCGGCCTGGGAGCGTCAGCATTCTTCTCGAGTGAGGACAGTTGACAGAATGCAAGTCGGAAAGCTGAATACGAGAGTGCAAGCATACATACCTTCTGATACGCCACAATCTGCGTTTCCGACAGCAACGCTATGTCTCTGCCAAGTCCAGCTGCGGTCTGAAAACAAACTGCAACCCCAGAGCCCACACTGGCCATCTGCACGGCTGCATTAGCATCAAGTGCATTGGAAACATGCTCTCGGATTCGCCACCAAACACGAGCGACAGGTAAACATACCAGCGCACCAACGACCAAGTAATCGTCAACATCTATCCTTCTTCTCAAAGCCCTCTTGGTCCCGAGTCGCGTCAACACCGCCAGAAAACTCGTGACCAGAAATACCCAAGTAACAACGTCCAAGAACGGGCCCAAATCGCGCTTTGATCCCGGGTGCCGCGCCACGATCTCTTTCACCTCAGCGGGAAAAGCAATCATACTCGTATCGGCATCACAAAGTGAATCATTCCAAAGCGCTGCTTACCTCTCTCGTGAGTCTGGGGATGTTCTTGGGTATTGAACGGGTGGGGAGGGGCGCCGGAATGCGAGCGGGAGCTGAGCGGCAGGTATGGGGAGGCGTACACTAGCATGCATGGCAGGGTAAAGGGCATTTCACAGCGGCAAAGCAGCACGCCCGGTTGTGTTTTGGGTGAGAGATTCTAAAGCGCGATGGCTCACTTGTTCGAGTCACGATGGCGGGAGAGCAAAGGGATGAGCAACCTTGCACATGAATACAGGTGTCGTTGAGAGACGGCGTCACTTAGTGATGTGCGTTGTACGGAGGACGAAGGGCGCAATGCAAGGACGGTGTACTGGGAGACATGATCGGTGGAAATGACGCCGATGCTGGCTGGGTTTGTGCGACGTCAGATTTTCCTGCACCTGCTCCCTCCACAATTGATCGACATTCCAATATCTGGAGCCGATACCTTCAGCTTCCACAACCTGTCTCGGTTATCATAGTACCAAGGCGACGAGTTTTTCGTATTCGAGCGTTGTGTAGCCTGTATTGTCTCACTGCATCTGTGTCACGAAATTGGAGGGACAGTAGCGAGTCCCAACCTAGAAGTCGTGGAACATAGCGATGTGTATCCGCACCAACACGGAAGCGGCGTGAGCGCGTCATTTTACGCCGGATTACATGGCTCTAGAGCCCAGAACTACTGCAAAGCAATTGATGACGCTTACATATGGCGCGTATGGGTCTGTTAGTTGGTGAGGAGAATCCGGCGTCTCTTTTATCGTCACCAACGACCTCAACATATCGTACAACATGTCGACTTGCAAGCGCTTGCACCAGAAATAGAACGATTGGAAAATAATCGATTGATTGGTAGTGACCGAACACAACATTGCCCCCCGGTCACAGATTCCCCCATCGCACCTCAAACGGTATCATCTCCGACATGTACCACGGCGCACAATCGCTCGGTGTCTACCGCTCATCAGCCCCGTCCATCATTGCTCCCAGACGCTTACCTGACCGGATTCCACCCCGCCCTTCAAGGCAATCTAGGCGAAAGTACATCTAGACAGGAGCGCTCCTCGTGTCCACAATAATCGGATCCGCGAACTCCGCTTCCACAGCCGGAACGCCTCTCTTCTCGAGCCTCGGTGCTCGAACAGCGACACCATCTCCAGACGAAGCTCCGCGAGCGACTAGCATCCTGTCCCAGACAGGCGCGGCGTAGCTGCTCGCGAAGAGGATGCCAAGCGGTAGTAGAACGAAAGATGATCGCATTGTGATGTTCCGAGTAGGAAATGCAGAGTGGCTGACGAAGGTAAGCTCGGCGTGCAAAGGATATCGGGGCATGACTTACTCTTGCTCGGTGGGGTTGTGGTATGCTGGTAGTGTATATGAGGGTGACGCTCTTCTTGTGAATATAAATTGCGAAAGCAAGGTGAGCTGAGGGTACCTGTGAGCATACACAAAGATTAAAACGAGAGCGGTATCTGAAGTCTTGCGTACCGGTGAAGTGTAAGACAAGGGTCGCACAACGAGACTGCGTTATACTGTGTAGCAATCGGGGTCTTGGAACACTGATCTATTGGGGCTAGAACGCGCCAGTGAAGGCAAACGGTACTAAACAGCTTATTCTGTACGTCCTAACACCTCTGAAGCAGGCGATGCTGAATCTATCAACAACCCGCTGTAACGCAGATGAACTCCTCACAATGCTACCCTCCTTCCGTTCCTCTCTGATACACTAATGATCAGATACAAGATCGTCATCGCCCTATTCAGAATATGACCTTCTCCTCCGAACCCTTCAGCTCGTAAGGGTCTTTGTGACCATGATACGCAAAATACGCCTTCATGACAGGCCGATAAGGCGACCCGTCTGGGCAATGTCCAAACAGCTCAAGTGTATTGGTAGCCTCGCGATAGTCGTCAAATTGATGGCAAGCATGTTGGTCAGGCCTTGTTGCCCAAGCTCTCAGCTTCTCCCAATCGCGACACTGTCGAAGCTGGCCGTCGCCCACATGATGGGCAACTGGTGCGGGCATCGGCGTGTCGTCAGCCGTGCACATGATGTCCTGTCGCAGTCCGTCCAAGCAATGGAGCAAGTGGTGAAAGTTGAATGTCTGGTTGTTGGCGTGGCTGTGTTTGGAGACGATTGCCTTGCGGATGAGTTTCTGCGAAGTTATATAGCAAAGACGGGACATTGGGGTCGTGAAAGCGTACCAAACAGTGCAGGTCATGGAAGCCCTTCACGTAGTAGATGCTACGCTCGGTGTCCCAGGGAAAGCATGTAGAGGGTCCCAGACCAACTTGCTTCGCGAAGTCGTTGTGTAGGGATATGGCCATCGGGTTTGTGTCGATTGCGTCCCAAGCTGCATTCGACACTTCGTCACTGACGTTCGGGTTCCAGTACTCGTTGTATGAGCGAAATGGGACCACAGTGTCGAAGGTAATGCCGCCTGCGAGGTTAAGTGAGCGTTGCTAATCGATGTCACGCTACTGACTGTACTTTGACCTTCCGTGGTCCTTCGACATCCTACGGATGCGAGCATTGTCAACTGCCAGTATACAATTGAGGCAAAGAGAGAACATGAGAGCTGCGACGTATATCGCGACGCTGGATCGAGGAGTCCCCTGAGCAGTGACTTCTCTTGCTCCTAAGTCTATCTCTTCTCCATTCTTCTCCTCGTCTCCGCTCAGAGGTCGATATTCTTGGTGCACCGCCATCTAGATTGTTGGATATTTGACGAGGACAATGCGAATGCGAGAGGTAATACAGTCTGTCCAGCCACAGGCGGATACGCCACAGCGCTGATGTGGCTCAAACCTCAATCTGGCGCCAAGCCATGCTCATCTACCGAGCTCGGACCACTGATGAATATAGCGCACCAGGCCGGTATCGGCGACCCGTTCGCCGCGTCGCACATCCCCTCCACCCATCATCAGAACTATCGACACGCAAGGAGCGGTGCGCAAAGCCTTTTCGACCACGTCGTGATACGTACGCCCGATCAGCAGGTGATAATGAGTGAGGGGGTCACCGCGTCGTGAAACGATGTTCGAGCCCGCGGTGCAACCAATTGTCGCGCCAAGGCGCTACGCCCGAACAAGCAGCTGCCTCTTTGAGCATGGGCAAACCATAGATGCAACGGTCGCTATCTACACTCATTACTTGTGAAGCGTACACGTGCGAGAACCGTGCCTCAATTCGACACAATACCTTCCCAATTGTTCGGATAGCTAACGTCAGTTTGATTAAGGCGAGTGGAGGGAAGACTTGGTATCTGTGGCAAGGTGCCTTCCTCCACCGCATGGAGGCGTGCCTGCTATTTTCGGGCCGCACTCAGACTGGGGTTGATATCTGAGAGCTGGGAACTCTGTTTCCGCGGACACGCGTACTGGGACTCTTCAAAAGTCCAAGAGCGCCTCGAACTATGGGGTCGGTTGAACAGTCGAAAATGCCGACGCGATATGTCGCCAAGGAGATGAAGACGCAGGCCGAGATGGACGCCATTATGGATGTTATCTGGGCAGCGAATTACGACCCGTACGACCCGTACGCTCAATTGTTCTTTCCCGTCCTCGGCTTCACTCCATCTGCCCGCGAGGTAGCTCTTGCTGAGGCGAAGTCACGCTTCTGGAACAGTCATACATCCACCGCCGCAAGCAATTGGTATTACGTTCAGGAAGTTACGACAGGCGAGGTGGTTGGATGTGCACAGTGGGAGATACACAGCGAGAATCCCTTTAAGAATGGCGCACCGCCGATGCGAGCACCGTGGTGGCCAGAGGGCGAGTACCGGGAGTTTTGCGAAGAGATCATGAGACAAGTGTACCTGCCAAGGGCGAACTGGATGCGGAGACCACATATGGGTGCGTATGGCCTCGTGCATTTATCAATTCCCTCTGACAATCTTTAGTGCTGAATTGGATGGCCGTGGTACCTTCACATCGACGCAGGGGCGTCGCCTCACTTCTCATCAAGATCGGCACCTCACGCGCAGATGAGCTAGGCGTCGAGTGTTGGATGGAAGCCTCCACAATGGGCAAACCGGTGTACGAGCACCATGGCTTCCGAGCCTTCCTCAAGATGCAATTCGACATGGAGAGAAAAGATGCAAACGACGTGTGGCGGAAGTGCGTGCATGAGCTGACGCCCACATCTGTTTCTCCCATGTGGAGGCCAAAGGGCGGCATTTGGGAACTGGGAGGCGAGTCTGTGAGATTGCCCTGGGAGAGCGGTCCCGAGTGAGGAGTCACGATGAGGAGGACGCTGATGCGGGCGGGTGGTTTCCTTCTTCGCATACCCGGTTATGTATGTAATTGTCCAATTCTCTTTCCAGAATGTGTCGTAACCAGAGTTGCCAACAATCAATCAATCAAAAATTCGGGCTGAGATTGATTTGATTGATCGTCGAGGACCTCGAGTTACTGATTAATTAATTAATAGTAAATTTTAAGGCTTTTTAATTAATAATTAATTAATTAATTGATCGAAAAATCGCGCTAAGATAAAATATGTATAGCACAAGCTAGACAGGGTCATCCCACTGCGATACCTGATAGATATCGTGCATCTCGAGCTCTGAGAGCTCTACTGGGAGCTCGCCGTCCGGGGTCTCCTGGGGTGGAGAGTATCCAGCTCTTAGCCAACTCCATACGCACGTGATTGTGGAGAGCATTTAAGGGCTTATTTTTTAACGTTTTAGCTCTATTATATCGCTAACCTTAGAAAATATTCTCTTATAGTAACAAGAGGACGCTAGGATTAAGAGGAGATTAATAGTAAACTAAGAAAGGCAGGGATATTAATTGCGGAGAGATACCTAATACCTAATAGGATCTATATAGTATGCGTAATCCTTAGGGACGCTAAGTTTGTTATACTACTAGTAATTAAACTCGTTAGTACTATTAATAAGTAAAGTAGAAGTTTTAGCTCTTAGAGGCTTAACGTGTAACTTAGCGTAGTTATTAATATTATTAACGCGCTTTACTTGTTTGCGCGTAGAAGAGATAATAGGGTAGGCGTTCTTTAATTTATATATAGCCTAGAGCTCTTAGAATTGCTAATTAGCTTAATTAAGCTAAACTTTATACTCTCTAGTCCATGCGTTAACAAAGTAGTACTTATAGTAAGGGTAGAGGACTATAGAGGCGTAATAAATAAACATCTTTTTAAGGAGCTTATAATACTTTAAGAGCTTTAAATAGGCTATAGTTACGTTAATTTTTAAGTAGTCCTCTAGAGCGTCGGGCTTATTAAAATTAATATCTTAAAAGCTCTTAACAAGCTACTTAAAGTAGGAGAGGAGGTACTTAAAAGTAGGGTATATCTTGTAAATTACACTAAAACAGCTAGAGTCGCTATAGCCTTTAAGTCTCTTTGTAGCCTCCTTCTGTATCGGCGCAGGTCACTCAAAGGATCGATGTTGGCGTATCTCCTAGCAGAGGCATGTGGGAGTGCGTGTATAAGAATGTAGCCTCGAATGAATTAAGTGCCTATAGGCCTGGTACGAAAGGATACGGAAAAGGTACT
>ML976667.1:174047-263746 GCA_010015655.1 Bimuria novae-zelandiae CBS 107.79 | reverse complement strand
TCACCATCGCCGGATATCGATTCGATTGAGGTAATATAATCGCGCGAGGTCTCTGATGCAGAGACCTGCGGGCGGTTAAGCTCCATAGTGACTATCCATTGGTTGCCGCCAATCCCTATGCGAAAGCCAGTCTCATCCATATTGTATGTGTCTGTCGGTGTGATGCCGTGATCGTACATCACCTTCTTAAGGCGCGTAAAATGCTGACTGTAGGCTTCGAACGTAGCCATCGCTGTACGATTGATATCCTGCGGCTTCTGCTTTATGCGACGGCACTCAGGGTGGCGCTCTATCCAGCGTGTGAGCCATTCTTTGCCCAGTGGAGCTGCGCGCCCATCTGGGTGATCGCGATCAATAAGGAACTGCGCAGCACCTGTGAGCTGCGGCATTAGGCAGGGCATGCCCAGATCGTCGCAGCGGCGTATATAGAGCTTCAGAGTATCGTCTTGCACCTTTGTGAGCCTTTGGTTGGCACCAGGGCGATCGTGGCGGCTACTTCTGCCTTTTATACGCGCTCGAAGTCGCGTAACCGGCACACAGTAGTCGCGTCCCGCAGCAGCAATATTGAACTTTTCAACGCCAGAAAAGTCATCAAGGCAGGCTTGAATACGAAGCTCGACATCTGCTGAATTCCCATAGTAAATAGGCATGGTGGGGTGCTGATATTCGAATTGTAGAGAAAAATCTGATCAAAAAGTTGCGTTGAGCCGAGAAGTTGCGTTGAGCTGAGTAGGGCTAAGGCGCCAGCCTTAGCGTGTGGGGCGAGTACACCTTCAAGGGCTGGAGGACTTTAATATACTAACTAATTATAGCCTAATTAGTAGTAGTAAAGCTTTTTATAAGTGTTTTATTAACAGGAGCCCTGCTACGCGCGTAAGCTAAGGACTTATCCTATAGCGCCTTCTCTACCTTATAATTAATAAGAGCATTAATTGCGCGGTGGAGGAGGACTACTCTCTTTATAAAGTTAAGATAGCTATTTTAGCAAGTAATAATAGGCTTAATAGGTTTAAAGAGCTATAAAGGCTCTCCTACCTCGCGTGTTAAACGTTAAAAGTTATTAAAAAGGTTATATTACTAAGGCGTTAATATTAAGTATATAACGTTTATAAGGACTCTAATAGGGCCCTTTTCTTGCTACTCGCGTAGGTATTTCTCCTTAAGTCTAAACTATAAGGTGTTATTATTAAAGGCGTCTTTATTAGTTCTAAATATTATAGTTTGCCCTACTAAGTTAAGCAAGTGAGGTAAGCAGCGGAGGCGTTAGTCCTATAGGGCAAAGCTATAATAGGCGCCTAGCGCCTTAAGGGCTATATTATTATTTATCGCATTATTAAGTATAAAGTACCTAACTAAGCTACTATTAATACTAAAGGCCTGTAGCATCTTAATAATAATTATAGTGACTTTCTCGCTTGTATGCGCACTACTAAGTTAAGGGAGGGCAAAAGGCAGGTCGTAAAGCTTATTATAACTATTAACGTAGTAAGCAATAAGCCTATAAAACGCACTCTTATCGCCTTTTATAAACTAGCTATTAAAGCTAATATAGATTTTACTAAGGGCGCGAGCGAGCTTAGTTTGTATATAAGGCTATAAATTTATATATAACCTTAACAGGAAGGTAGCAATAGTTATATAGCTCTAAAAAGTAGCTAGCTTAGCCTTTAGGTTAGTAGCGCGTAAGAGCTCTTAAAAGGATAGCGTCTTTACTTTACGTAGTAGGTAATTATTCTTAGTAAGCTAGCTAACTAGAGCGAGTTAAAAACGCTGTTAATTAAAGTTTTTTAGGGCGTTAGACACCTCTTACGGCACGCTAACGCTGGCGCTTATAAGGCTAGCGAGAGTACGCTGCCCTGTTAGGATCTGAACATGTATGGGACGCGGAGGACCAACGGGCCCTCAGCGGGGGTGACACTTAGTGGGGTTGCGCAACCGAGATCACGTGATGTACCATCCAGCCAAGACATACCATCCAGCCAAGATCATGGACGGTATACCATCCATAGATGACACGACCATCCACCAGAAAGATAGGATGGCAGAAAGATAGGTGGACGGTAACCAATAAACCTCTTGTATATAAACCGACACGAATACCCTTATGGCATTTGTGTTCAATCTTATTTATCAATCTATCGTTTGGATCTGAGTAAGCAACCTTGTTGATTTGATTGTGCCGTACACACCTTCGATACTAACGCCCTAGTGACAAGCGCAAGCTATCACTACAACCTCTCCCGTCCTACTAGTATTCCTGCCCGAGAACCAACCCTAACCCCTTAGGGATTAGCTATCCTTTTGGGGACTTAACATTTTGAACACCCTTAACATGAATACTAATAGGACCCCTAACTCTTCCATGGCTTCGGATAACTATGTCACCCTTATAAGGGATGGCAAGAACAAGGCGCACAAACCTGACTTATATAATAGTAATTGTACCCTCCTTAATACCTAGCTCTTACAGCTAGACCTCTACTTCTTTGACTAGAACTAAGACCTTAAAGATAAGAAGAAGGTCATCTTCGCAGCGACTTACATGCGAGGAAGCGCTAAAAAATAAATCTATCCTTACTTAGTTAAGTACCTAGACATGGATTACGATAACGAGGATGAAGACTACATTAACCGTAATAAAGATGCTATCGACATTATTAAGGACTACGCTAACTTTAAGAAATGTCTCTAATAGATATTTAAAATTGCTAATAAAACTACTATCGCTAAGCAAGCGATCTAGACAATCTAATAGTAATAATTTATAGCTAAGTATGTAGCCAAATTTCGCAAGTACGCCGTGCAACTCGACTAGGAGGATAAATCTCTTAAAACGATATATAAATAAGGCCTTAAACGCAATATGCGCGAAGAACTCCTGCGTAGTAGTGTAAAAATAGAGACCTTAGAAGAACTGTACAAAGAGACTATCCGCATTAATAGGGAATGGTTTGCATTGCAAGAAGAGCTACGTAAGAACCTAAGGAACGTTAGTTTTGGATAATAGGCACCTGTAGTCTACAGAGCGCCGCCGAAAATACCTCGACGCCAGTAACGCAACTACTACAGACCCTAATTTATGGAAGATGTTTAGTTTAATAACCTGGAAAAGGGAACAGGAAAGACTATAGGCTTCTAAAAGCCTAACCAACGTATCTTAGATAGAACCCGACAATAGGGGACCAAGACGCGTAAATGCTTTATATGTGGTAAATCGGGCCACATCGCCAGGAACTGCAGATCTAAGAACAAGGTTATTAAATAGTTAAACGTACTTACCGTCGATAACACAAAAGTAACCGACGAAGAATGGCAGGTGATACCCTCTATTAAGTAATCTAATATCCCGGATAAGGACTTAGAGTAATTAGACTCGCCTAACTCGCGACTCTACGAGGATGTATACGAAGGTTTAGACAAGGAAGAGATAGAGCTAATGCCTTAATCTCCTATACCTTACCCTAGCTAGAATAAACCTGTTACTAGTAAGACGACGAATTTTTTCGACTTCTTGGAAAAACACTAACCTCGAGAAGGAGACTTTAGGTTTACGGCGGTAGAACAATAAGACTATGCAGAAGCATTTTTTTATGCTTACCGACCTGACCTAGTTAGTAAAGCAGTAAGAGAAATGGCAGATTACCGCTACGCCCACGAAGACCCCAAGAAGAAATACCTAAACGAAAGACCGAACTACGAACCATAGTACGACCTGGACCACTATAACCCTACGCATAAAACCATACGATGGACCCTTTATAGAGAAGATTAATGTACTATTTATTACTAAGCTAAGGAATATAGCTACTTTCCCCGAACGTACTAACGATGTAGATAGGAGTGGTTTGACTGCCCTATTACCTATTGTAACGTTCACCTCTAGGATAAACGTGAAAAGCGATACTTTCCACACCTTAACTAAGCGCTAAACTAAGTAATATTGCTACTAGTTAATGGAAAATGCGCATCTAACAAATGGCAAACATGCTTACACCCTAATTGTGAGGAACATAAAGAGAAAAAAGGAAAGTATGGGTTTAATCGCATACTAAAAGGGACCACGACCCTTAGGATTGAAATGGTAACGAAGGAAGAGGACGGTGAAGCTCTCCTAGAAAAGGGCTAGCAGTAGCCTTAGGAGAAGAAGAAGGAAGGACACCTTAATTCCGCAAAGCCACCTATAGAAAAGATGTCTTTTTTAGACCTAGGCTTAGGAGGGAAGACGCCTTTAGAGAACTAAATGCCATAAACAGTTAGGCATTAATTAAGCTACTAGTACAGCTTAAAGAAACATAGATAAAAGCCATGCTGGACTCAGGAGCACAGGAAAGCTATGTGTTAAGAAAAGCACTTAATAGAGCAGGACTCTATAAGCGCAAGAAGGCCATACCCTATGCTATTCATGTCGCGAATGGATAACTAATGCCCGGCAAAGCAACGATTAAATACGAGGTCGAAACTACCCTTACAATCTATGGACACTAGGAATTAATTACCCTTGATATTATTGAGGAAGCTAATCACGACGTGATTTTAGGACTACCCTAGTTAAGAAAGCATAATCCCACGATTAATTAGAAGAGAAAAAAGCTATCTTTTAAGCGCTGTAACTGTGCATTGCAAGTAAAGCCTACGCATTAATAGAGCATGATGGTAGATAAGAGAGCTATTAACACTATAGTCTCACGACGGATAGTCGAAAAACGGAAGAAACCCTTGGCAGACGCTGGCAGGAACCACCAGGTTATAGAGCGCAAGAAGATGGAGGAAAGCACAAACCATGAAATTCTGGAGTGCTATCGAGCATGGAATCATATGTTCACCGAGAGAGAGGGAAAAGCAAACCTTCCAGAATATTAGCCCTGGGATCTAGCGATAGACCTAGTAGAAGGGAAAACGCCACCCTTTGGACCACTATATGGCAAGACTGGAAAAGAACTCTAGCAAGAAAAGGAATTTATCGAGACGAATCTCGCGAAAGGATATATACGACCATCGAAGTCACTAGTAGCCAGCCCTTTTATGTTTGTCATGAAGAAAGACGGCACACCACGACTATATGTTAACTATCGAAAGATTAATAACATGACGATTAAAAATTAATACCTACTACTAAACATCTTAGAATTAAGAGACCGACTCTTAAGAGCCAAACGCTTTACACTAATAGACTTACGAGATAGATACCACCTTATATAAATTAAGGAAGGTAACGAGTGGAAGATAGCGTTTAGGTTACGCTATAGACTATTTAAATACATAATTATACCTTTTGGACTTACTAACGCACCGGCAAACTTCCAAGCACTAGTTAACTACGTACTCTATAACTACCTAGATATATTCGTTATTGCATACATAGACGATATACTTGTTTACTTTGAAAACGATTTAGATTATGTTCCGCATGTATAGACGGTGTTAATAGCACTAGATAAGGCACACCTTAGGATTAAACTAAAGAAGTGTAAGTAGCACGTAATATAACTTGAATTCCTAGGACACATTATTAGCACAGAAGGAATCGAAGTCGCACCTAATAAGATTAAATGTATTAAGAACTAGCTAATACTAAAGATAGCGAAAAATATCCAAGAATTCTTAGGATTCTGTGGATTTAATCGATAATTTATTAAGGATTACGCAAAGATCACAATACTACTTATAAACCTTATAAGAAAAGACACACTATTCGCATGGACTATAGAGTATAGAATGTTGTTCTAACTCTTAAAAACCGCATGTATTATGCCACCAGTACTTATCCACTTTAGGGATGGAAAACCACTACGAATTGAAACGGACGCAAGCGACCTCGTAATAGGCGCCTGCGCGAAATAAGAAAAAGATAGTAAATGGCACCCTATTGCATATTACTTATGCAAGTTTACCGACACGGAAGCACGATATAACGTACACGATAAGGAACTATACGTAATTATTAAAATACTAAAATACTAGAAAATCTACGCTCTTAGCTGCTCTACACTTAAGATCTTTATGGACTATAAGAACCTTACACGCTTTACGACTATAAAAGAACTTACGCTAAGATAGGCAAGATAGTTAGAAACGCTTAGATAATATAAATTCAAGATTATATATACACCTGGCAAAGAAAACGGACGAGTAGATGCACTTAGCCAATAATATAATCTTGCAGGGGATAAAGTTAAAACCTACTCCGTAATACTAAAACAAAATCCTAATAGTTCCTTAGAACCTATAGTAGAACTTAATTAACTCCTTATACTTACACGAGAAGTACCCAAGGAATAATAGACAGAGGTTATACGATAATACTACGATGACCCTGTATATGGACACCCTGGAATTAAAAAGATAGTGGAACTAATTTAGAGGAACTACAGCTTTAAAGGAATTAAGAAAGTAGTAGTAACCTACATACGTAAATGTGTAGAATGCTAACGCAATAAACACGCAATACATCTTAAGTATGGAGAAATGCAAGCTATCTAGATACCTACAGCACCTTGGGAAGACATTGTAATAGACTTTGTTATAGAATTGCCAAAGTCGAAAGATCCCATAAACGGAGTAAGTTACGACGTAATACTGGTAATTGTATGCAGATTCACTAAATACGTGGAATTACTACCGTGTAAAAAGGTAATAATAGCAATAGAACTAGCGTTCCTTATCCTAGATTAACTTATACGACATTATGGTATCCCCAAGACAATTATCAGCGATAGAGACAAACTCTTTACTTTAAACTACTGGACAACACTCACGGCACTTATTGGAATAAAACGAAAACTATTAATAGCCTACCACCCACAGACGGATGGACAAACAGAACGTATAAATTAAATAATGGAAACGTACCTACGCATCTACTGCAACAACCAAAAGAATAACTGGATTTCCCTATTACTAATGGCATAATTAGCATATAATAACAAGATATTAGTAGCAACTGGATATACACCGTTCTATGCAAACTATAAAAGACATTCACATCTCTTTAATTAGATATTTCCTACTACTATCAGAACGGAAGAAGCCATCAACACGGCTATAAAAATAAAAGAAATACATTAACAACTCCGAGAGAACCTTGAGAAAGCTTAATAGTAAAGCATTTCCTATACAAACTAAAAAAGAAAAACGGCACCTTAGCTAAAGAAGGGGGATAAAGCATATCTGCTTACGAAAAATCTTCGAACCCAGAAGAAAAAGCACAAGAAACTGGATTATATTAAGGTCGGACTATTTTTTATTTCTAAACAAGTATCACCGGTTAACTACTAATTGGAATTACTACTAGACGCCAAAATACACCCAGTATTCTATATAGACTAATTAGAACCAGCAGACTCTAAAACACTAGTTAAAACTACCTTCTATTACCAACCAGAGGAGGAAACCGAATTCGAAGTCAAGAAGATACTACGACACACAGATTAGTTACGAACCTACTTAATTAAGTAGAAAGGATATCTATACTTAGAAGATACATAGGAACTAGAAGTAAACCTTAATAACTATCGCTAAATATTAGCACAATACCATCGTCAGACCACGAGAAGGAACCTGGAACGATCGAAGGAGAACTAGATAGGAACTCGTTAAGAAGAAGATCCATTAGTGGATCAGGAAGGAGATTGTTGGCCTGTGACCAGCCCGGATCAGCGAGGAAATCGTCTTGGAACGGAGCGTCCGCACTTGAGCTCTCCGTCTCTTGCACTTTATCCTAGGCATCTAGTAATTTCCTATCCTAACGCGCGAATAGCCTCTTACGACTCTTAATCTCTAATAACTTACGCTTATGCTAAGCAAGTTCTTATTGACTGCGTAACGTCTCTTCCTTAGCGCGAGCTAACTTTAGCCGCTTTTCACGCTCTTCATCCTCTACCTTCTCCCACTCCTCTTTAGGAATAAACAGCTTACACTCGCTCCTTGCAGCGATACAACTAGCACAACAACTAGACGCAGTATCCACGAAACAACGAATGTTCAGCTTTTCGCAGCGGGTGCAGCGGAAAGGCATCTCCTTACTACTCCCTTTAACACGACGAATGCGATCACGCCGCTCTTAGGTCGAAGTCTTCTTGCGAGGCGCGCGCGCTTTGCGGGGCTTGGGATCCTTAGGCATGGTTAGGAAGGCACTAAGACTAGAACGCGAAAACAGCGACTCACGCGAGTATTTATATGCGACGACCGTATCTGCAGCTAGGGGGCGCGGAACGAGGATACCAAGGACGCTATCTAGAAGAGGGGAGGTGATGTTAGGATCTGAACATGTATGGGACGCGGAGGACCAACGGGCCCTCAGCGGGGGTGACACTTGGTGGGGTTGCGCAACCGAGATCACGTGATGTACCATCCAGCCAAGACATACCATCCAGCCAAGATCATGGACGGTATACCATCCATGGATGACACGACCATCCACCAGAAAGATAGGATGGCAGAAAGATAGGTAGACAGTAATCAATAAACCTCTTATATATAAACCGACACGAATACCCTTATGGCATTCGTGTTTAATCTTGTTTATTAATCTATCGTTTGGATCTAAGTAAGCAACCTTGTTAATTTGATTGTGCCGTACACACCTTTAATACCAACGCCCTAGTGACAAGCGCAAGCTATCACTACAACCTCTCCCGTCCTACCAGTATTCCTGCCCGAGAACCAACCCTAACCCCTTAGGGATTAGCTATCCTTTTGGGGACTTAACATGCCCTAACTCTAATAGAGTTAACTATTTGCCTGGGCGAAAGTGCCTATAGCCTGGCCGTCTCTGCTCTACATGGTTCCATGCCGACGATGTAGAGCTTATCGTCTCTTTAATAAATTAATTACTAGGTACTTTGTGTATATAGTAATAGCGGTAGACAAAAAATATACGCTGCATATTTGTCCGAAAAGCGACGCGATACCTGTAATTATAGAGCAAGGACTTCTTAAACCTCTACGTACGCAGAGGCTTTGTATACTATAGTAACCTTACCTAGTTAATGCTATTAAAGTTATTAGTAAACTAAGCGTTAAATTCGAGCCTAGAGCTATTAGAGCTAGGTAAGGAGGTGTCAGATGGTATAATAAGTAGATGTTAATGCAACTTGATAGTATTTATTGTTTTTTTTTTATATTCTCCACTGTGTTCAGTTGGTTTCGGATATTTTGCTAGTGTGCCAAGCCAAGTGGTCCCTGCTCGATTGTACAGATCTGACCTCACCGCAGCTTATTCTATCTGACACACCCCTTTAGCTTAGAAACTCTTTAAGCTGGCACTTATGCAATTATAAGGTCTTTAAGTTACTCTTAAATCCCCTTAAGAGGCATAGTATTTGTTATCTCCTTAGTCTCTACATTAACTAATTTAAGTTATTAGAGAAAACCCTCCTACTTGCTCTTAGAGAGCACCTTTATAAGGCTATTAGCAATTATGTCTACTAACTATACATGCTCTATCTTAATCCTGCCTATAGATACTTCTTGTCGGATCTAGTGGTTGTGGACGTCCACATGCTAAAGTTTGGTTTGGAGGCGGGAAACCTCCTTAGTTACTAGGCGTATAGTTTATTTATTATCGCACTAAATAGTGACTATGCGCGCGTCTAGTTTAATCTTAAGTTCTTAAAGTAGTCTTAAGACAAAGAGTGCTTCTTTAGCTACCTAAGAGAGAGCTAGCAGCTTGGCCTTAGTAGTTAATATTATTATAGTGTCTTGTTTGTTTGCTTTCTAGGCAATAAGACCGCTAAAGAGCTTAATAGCGTAACCTTAGGAGCTCTTGCGGTCTATTATATTATTAGTAAATAATGCATCGCTTGTAATCTAAAGTCTAGTGTTACCTCTAAGCTATAGGGCTCGCTACTTTGTGCTTTAAAGGTATAGGAGAACTTGGTCTGCTACGTCTTAGTGCTTAGTCCCTGGGTTTGACAGAAATCGAGCTAATCGTGATGTTGCAAAGGCAATGTCTAGCCTAGTAGTAACTATAGTAAAGAGTAGCGATCTAATCTTGCGTTAAAATTTATTAATCTTAGTTAGTGTTGCTAACCCTTTCCTTAGTAGTAATTTAATCGTAGCTATTAGAGTGTTATGTTAAATATTTGTCTTATCTGCTAGTTGGCTAATCTTGTCTAAATAGGAGGCCTGTAATAGTTGAATCTTGCGGCTTATTTAGTCCCGTATAACCTCTATGCTAAAAAACCATTAAAGGTTGTTTCCTTTAGTAAGAGTATACTTATCTTATAAGCGTTTAATTGCTTATTAAGCTTCTTGTTCTTTGTCCTTATGGTACGCGAGTATAATGTCGTCGACGTAAAAGAATATAATAACTCTATCTTTAATTAGGCAGCATGGCTTATAAGGCACTATCTAGAAGCCTAGCGCTTTAAGCGTTATCGTAAATTCTCTCTGCTAGAGGAGTAGTAAAATGCAAAGGCTATATAGTGCTTTATTTACTTGTAATATTGTTCCAGGCTTCTAATAACCCTAAGGCATTCTTATATACACCTCTTAATCTATTATTGCGTGGATAAAAGCGTTGGTGACGTCGTACTGCGTGAGCTCCATATCATAGTAAGCTGCTATTGCTATTATTATTCGGAATGACTGGCTGGCAAGCGTGGCTGCGTAAGTATCTTGCGAGGTAATATTTCGTTGCTAATCGCCTTAGACGACTAGTCGCGCCTTGCACTTCAGCAAGCGATAGTGCTTATTAAGTTTATAAGTGTATACCTATATGCAGTTAAGGACAGAGCTGGCAATTACTTAATTAATTAACCGATATAGTAGCTTTTGCTTGACTTGATTAACTTAATGGCGTAAATCAGGCTCAATTTGTTAACTTAATTAACTTAATTAATAACTTTACTAAGCTAATTAAGGGTAATTAATCGCTATAGATTTCGTAGATAGTCTCCAGCTTATTAGGGGTAATAGCGTTGGTACGTTAATTATTTACTATCGTTGTAGGCTTTAAGCTAAGGCGCTTCTAGCTGCGTAGTAATTATAGCGTAGATAGAAAATCTACCTTTATACATAATTGTCTTGTCTCTAATAAATTACCTAACTCTAAGAAGGTTTTCTCACAATTAGTAGCGGCGACGGGGATACTAAGGATATTAAGAGCAAAGCGCGATAAGACAGGATACTTATTAGTCTTACTTATCTAATAAAGTAGCAGGTTACGCGTAAATAGGGAGTCCTCTAGTATAAGTAGTTTAATTATCTACTGCTTAAACTTATTACGGCGGAGGACTGGGCGGGCGTCGTTACCTTATAGGGTAGCTCTTATAAAGTCTAACTAGCTACTAGATGGCCTAGTACGTGCCTTCTTCGGTGGAGGCTCTGGCGTACTAATAGGAGATATGGCATCTTTAAACTCTAACCACAAGCGTTAAAAGCTAACGTGGTAATTATCTAGCTAGCCTTTGTAGGTATGACACCCCTTATAGAGATCCTCGTCGTAATTAAGCGGTATAGCCTATATCTTATCTATAAGGCCTTTTATGTGTAGGTAAAGATAGCAAGCCGCGTAATATGCCGGGGCGTCCTTTAGCTTACGCAGGTACTTAAGGATCTTTGTGTAAGCTATATTATAAGTAGCTTTTATGTGGTCCTCTAGGGCATTAACGTCGTTAAAGTTAACGTTATTATATTAAAAGAGCATCTTGTCAAGGGTAGTGGCAAGCTATAAGAGCGTAGGGAGGACCTCCTATATCGTACCTAACGTGCCAGCTACGCCCCTGCCCTCTATACAAATAGTGGCTTCTTTAAATAGTTGTAGGATCCTTTGGTACTCTATAATCGTCGCCTAGTCCTTAGTAGTAAGGCTATCTTCTTTAATAAACTAACGTTGCTTAATATTAGGCATATTATTGCGTTATTAGGTGCCGTAGTAATAATACTTAATAAGCTTATAGTTAATATAATTATTAAGGGGTGCGTGGAGCTTAAGCGCGCGCGTAAAATAGTTATAATAAAAGTTTTATCTTGTCTTTACTAGCTTAATAATCTCTAATGTCTTTAGCTTATTATTACTACCTAATTAGGTGTTGTGGGTTACCTAATACTGTTTAAGAAGCTGGCGAGCTTAAGGAGTGTAGATAGAGGTAACAACGTTAATAAGTACGCCTAATAGGCTAGCCTATTACTACTCCTTAAGAAACGCTATCTTATTATTAAAATACTTGTCTATATTATTAAAGGCGTCGCGATCTTTGCTAAAGATAATTTATTAGGCCGTAAAATTAATTATGTAGCAAGCGTAACGCAGACGCTAATAGTAAGCGTTAAAGTTATATTTAATAGCTAGGGCGTTAATCGTAGCGTTATTATTAGTAGTATTATTAAGGATAAAGTAACCTAAGCTATAGGCGGATATCTTAAAGCTTTTAAGCGTAGCGTTAACGATAGCGGCAATATTAGCGCCTGTATATTAGCCTATTAGCAATGGCAGGCCTAATACGTAATCGCAAGAGTTACCGTCGCTATTAAGATAGTAAACGCAGATACCCGTTAGCGCCTGTTTATTACCTATTAATATCTAATTATTAAAGGAGATGTGGATGGCCGATCGCGCGTCTTATAGATAATTAATAATAGTAGGTATATAAGACTCGTACTCCGCAATTATATGGGCTTATAAGGTGTTATAAGATCTCTACATCTCCGCCTTAGCTAACAGGTTAGCCTACCGTAACATGTGGCGAAAAGCTACGCCCTTAATCACTAAGAGTGCCTAGTTATTTATTACTACCTAATTAAGCACTAATTATAGGAAACTCGTGCGTAAGAAGCTTAACGCAATAAAATTAGTAACGCCTTAAAATACTATAAGGCCTTTATAGTAGATATAGACGAGTAGGGATAACTAAGAGGATAACGTTATTATCGTCGTGCGGGAGGTAGACTTTTAGCTACTCTTATTAATATAGTGCCTGGCTTTACGCTCTGCGAGATAGCGCGTAATTAATGTTATTAATTAATTAGCCTAGTAGAACCTATCTAGTTACTTATAGAGGTAGTAATAATAGTAGAGCTAATACAGGCGGTGTTGTTTATAGTGCTAAAGGCAATACCTATATTACTAAACCTAGCTCTTTTAACTACGCTTTAGGGCGAGAGACGGCTTATAATAACCTAGTAGGCGTTGCCAATTAATGCCGTTGTAATTGTCGTTATTGTCTTTAATATTACTATTAGTAGCTAATTATGCGTTACCTACAGAGCTCTCGTTAGCGTCTAGCTCTAATAGCGTGTTAGTAGCCATATTAGTGCCGCCATCTTTAGGGAGGGTTTATAACGCCTCGCTTTTAAGCCGCTAGCTAAAAACTTAAGAGAGGTTGCGGTTCATGCCCTCTAAGTAATTAGGCAACGCTATATTAATAGAGGAGGGCGTTAGTAGAGGGTGGGAGGTAAGTTAAGGTAGTAGAGATATTAGACGATCGGCGCTATACTATATTAGGCAGCGCTAGGCTCTAACGCTAGTAAGTCTAATATGCCTTAAGTTAAGATTTACCCGCGCAGGATCCCCCCAACGCCTATAACCTATAGTTACCCCTATATTATAGCCTATCAAGTCTGCTAATTAAGTTAATTAAACAGGCATAATTTATTTAATTAACTTAATAACTTTTGCCTCCCTAATTAACTTGATTAACTTGCTACAATTAAGTTAATTAAGTTAAGTTATTAAGTCGACTTGCTTGTTGCCAGCTCTAGTTAAGGATCTACTATCCTATTAGTTTAATCTTCTTTACTAGAATTTCTAACTATAATTTTATCTCTTAGTGGCTTGCGAGGTGCACTTGCTTAGCCTTTTAGAATATCTTGCCTATTAGGTAATCCTTAAGCTTAGTTCGGCACGTTAGTAGAGGTAGAAGTTAACTTTAATAGGGCTTTAAGCCTTTAGCGAGCATTCTTATTATCTTAGCCTTGCCTATAACTTCTCCTTTGTATTTTCTAACACGGCTAGCTTGGGTTCCCGCCATAAAAGCTACTACCTAGGGGACGATTGTAGAGGACGCTTATTACGTTAGACTTATTTAGTCTCTAGCTATTAACTATGCAAGTAACGCGATAAGTAGCGGTATAGTTAAAGGAGTTAAGTAGCTATCCCTAATCTTCCTTCCTTAATAGTAGCCTGGTGGATCTGCTTTATCTTGTTATTCTAATGAATCTATAGTGGCTTCATCCTTATAAAAGGAGTCTGTTTGTAGTTATTAAGTAAGAGTTAGTAACTTAATAGTTCTTATATATATTACTATTTCTTAAAGCGTGCTGTGCATAACACTATTTATAAGGTTCTTAATTTTCCTGTTAAATACTAACTCTTCGTTAAAGACAACGTCCCGGGTACTTATTACTTTGCTAAGTAACGGTATCTATATTTGGTAGATGTTTAATAATCGGTATCTAACTAGATAACTAATCCATGCCTTTAGGTCAAGACGTTGTAGGCGTGATTTGCCTTAGTAAGTATTATTAGTTATTACAAATGCCTTGCAGCCGTACGCTTTTAAGTGTATAATATTAGGTTTTCGTAGTAACGTGACTATCCTATTGCTAAAAGCGACTCGTGTGAAGAATATCTCGTATAGTGTTTTCCAGTGATTTGCATAGTTTGGTGTTCGATTGTAGAGGTATATAGTGGCTCTTGTAATCTCAGGCCATAGCTCCTAGGATAGGTTGGCATTAAGTCGCATGGCACGAGCTTTCTCCTTATTTACACCTCCTGAGCGTTTTGCGCCTCTATTTTGTAATTGTGTATCTAGTGCGAAAGGCTCTATAATTATTTCTTAGGTTATTAACTATTTCTTAACTTCTAATTTAACTATAGCGATCTCGTTGTCTGCTTTAATAGTCTTAATAGAGATATTGTAGTGGTTCTTAAGGAATAAGATAAATACTAAAAGGGCATTAATAATTAACTTTACTATTTAATAATTTATAAAGTAGAGGTCCTATTGCATGCCTAAAAACTTATTAGTAATTAGTAATTAACTCTTCTCTTTAGTAACTCCTTAGATCTTGTATGTGTGGAAGTTAATGCTAAGCCTCTCTCCAGGTCCATCTTCGTTTATTCGTAGGGCGCGGCTTATCTGTCGTCTGGACTTTGCTCTCCCGCATGAGTTATATTTTATAGTTATAATGCCTTTAACACGCTCCCCTTTAGTTTGCTGCACTAAGTGTTTAATAGCCACTAGGCCTGGGTGTCTTAGTCTTTTATGCCATAGTATAGCTAAGGCATTTTGCGGTCCTCTTTTGGTTCTTGTAGTGATCTTGTGTGTGTGATATGTGGCAGGTGGTAGCGGATTGTATTCCAGCACCCACTATCTAAATATTTTAGTTATAATTCTAATAGCTCTGTTCTTAGCTCCTTGGAGAGTAGTTAGATCTATTTATATATCTTACTAGATCCCTTTATGCCTTAACAGTTAGAATAACACTAAGTTACATAATAAGTCTAGGCAAATAGTCACATCTTATAAAGTTAATTTTATTATTCTAGTGTTATTCTTTAAAGTAAGGTTAATAGACCCATATCCTCTAATCCACACTTTGGAATTTCCGGCCCATATATAGTCTCCGGGCAGTGGTGGTCGGAAACTATAAATACAATTAGGGTTGTTAGTAATATAGCAGGTTAATCCTAAGTTAAGGATAAATAACTTTTATAGTAGATAGTTAGTAGTATCTCTCCCTCCTACTGCTAAGTTAAAAGCTACTTTAGTAGTAGCAATTCTCCGGCCCTCTAGTTAATCTTTAAGGATCTCGGACGTTAGAGTGTGCGATTATTTTATAATTAGTGTTCTTAATTAGGTCCTACTTTATCTATAAATTAGCCCCTAGAACATTGCGTCTTTCTCACGCTTAAATTATATAAGCTCGCTAATAGTCTCGTTTAGTTTCCACTATTCAGGAGCCTTGTCTAGATTAACATAATAGCAGTCCCTTATACTATAGCGTTGTCCACATGCAGGGCATTTTGCTCCTCTTATAGTAGTAGGCTCTAAATCTACAGGCTGTTTAAGCGTGGTGGTTTTCCTGCCCGCTATACGTTAATTACGAGGTCTACCCCAGTTTTATTTTAATAACGCGCTTTTAGCAGGATAGGCGTCCCTATTATTGCCCTAGGTAGGTGCACCACCTTTAGCGAAAAATAATGCATTATTAAACATAAATGCTTTGTGTTTCCCTAATCTAAGGGGATAATTTGTTATTATATATTCTTAGAAGTATTATATTATCTCTTTTCGATCCATGCTAGCTGCGAATCGACTATTATCTTAAAAATTCGTAAACTATATAGGAGCAACCTTATTTACGGCATATATAAAGTCTTTTGTAATTACATTAATTTATAATAGCTTAATAACTTAAAAGGCTTCTGCTTCCGCAGCTACTTTGTCGTACTTAGCTAGCTAAGTATCCTATTATTAAGGGCTTCTTATTGGCTTAAGTGCCGCACGGTATCTGGTACGTGCTTATTCTCGTTCGAGTTGGTCGCTTATGCCAATTGTCTTCTGCAGATTAGTAATCCACTATTGTAGTGGCTTGTCTGGCAGGCAACATGTGCGCAGTAGGTGCGGTGACACAGTTAATTAGATAAACGTAATAATATACTAAAGGCTCGATTGCTCCTTCTTATATTTATGTTAATCGCTCTTATATTGCTTAAAGAGGATTTTATAGTATTTAAGGTCTTCTTTAAAAGCCTTCTAGCCTCTAGCTAATAGTTTAGTTAGTCTTATTAAGACTTCGATATTCGCGGCTAGCGCGTAGTTAGTAATAACTAAAGCCCTTATTAGTAGCAGTTTCGGGGTTAATAGCGTGGTTAAATTTAGATTAACTTTATCCTAAATGTTATGTACTACGCATCTTGCCTAGAGTTGTGTTCTCCACCCCCTGTGGTCTGCGGAGGTGTTCAGGTGTACCGTAGAATCGCGGTTTGAGAGTTGCGCCATATTGTATTAGTCGGGGCAGTGAGACTCTTAATTATCAAATAGTATAATAAGTAGATGTTAATGCAACTTAATAGTATTTATTTTTTTTTTTTTTATATTCTCCACTGTGTTCAGTTGGTTTCGGATATTTTGCTAGTGTGCCAAGCCAAGTGGTCCCTGCTCGATTGTACAGATCTGACCTCATCGCAGCTTATTCTATCTGACAGGAGGCAACTAAGAGAGTAGTAATAGCCCTACTTAACATAGCTTAAGAGGACGGCGTTAGTGTCTCTAGTAGCCTATAAGAGGGTGTTAATATGTTTAAGGGCCTTAAAAGCGTGTTAATTAAGAGCAAAGACTCTACGTTAAAAGCTATAGCGTTAAGGTCCTAGAGCTTAGTCTCGAAGCTCTAGCTACCCTAAGTTACTAGCAGGTCCTGTATACTCTATAAGCTAGGCGCGACGACTAGTAACGCTACTAGCCTTTTTACTATACTTAGAAAGCTCCTTTTACTTTTATTTCGTAAACCTAAGGCTATTATATACGTGTAAGAGAGAGGGTGCGAGAGAGTGTGGAAGGAGGGTAAGAGAGAGTATTAATAGAGAGGGCAAACGCGCTAAAATTAGGGTGTTAAGCTAGCTAATTACTTAATTAGGAAATTACTAAAAACACTAAATAACTAACACTAATAATACGTATAATTAACTATACTTATTAATATTACTACTTTAAAAGGCCTTCTTAGCGGTAAATACGGCGTAAAAATAGATTAAAAGAATTAATCAATCAATCAAAAAAATAGGAAAAAACTGAACTGATTGATTATAGAGAGAGAGAGAGATTGATTTGATTGATAGGATCAATTTGAGCAAAAATACTAATTGATTGATAGATTGATTGATTGTTGGCAACTCTGGTCGTAACACTTCAACGTAGCAGTTTTAAACTGGTAGTACACTTCAACAAAGGAGACTAGAAGTGAAGATACGCTTATTCTCCTCAACAAGCTGTCAATTCCTCCCTTCCGCTCTTCTCCTAGCGACCAATCCCAGTGGACTCGGACTCCTCCTATACGACGCTTGCCCAATAACCCATGCATCTGTCGCCCATCCAGTCCTCAAGCGCATTCACCACTTCCCTTCGTCCATCCGGCGTGCTCACCACATCTCATACTCTGCAAACCACCTCCTATGTATCCTCTCAGCATACTCGACCACAACCGGAAACTCCATCTTCACCAACTCCCTACTCTCGGGTGCAGCATCGCACACCAGCGTACTAACCGCAAACCCAAACACGGTGGCATCGGCTTCCGTCGGCTCCTTCCCTCCCAAAACCCAAAAGCACACGTCGCCCTTCACATTCCGCTTACTCTCCTCCAGTAAAGCACCCACACCGCTCCAAATCTCTTTTACAAACGCGCGCGTCTCATCATCGGAGAAGCGTCCGGCGCCATGGTCGTAAAATTTCCGCAAGTTGGCGCGGTACGCGAGGTTCCCGATGACGACGCGCAGCGGGTACGGGATAGACCACAGCGTATGGTCCCTCATAGTGTAGTAATTCTGCACCCAGCGCTCGCGGCCTTGGGTGAAGTATAACTTCTCCTCCAGGAGGGCGCGAATGGCGAGGTCGTGGGCTTTCTGAGTGGGACTGAGGGTGGCGTTGAGATCAGGGATGGCACCGCGGTCGATGAGGGTCCTGAAGATGAGGGTGGAGTCGGAGAGCCATTCGGTGGGCGTATTGGAGGAGGGAGCGCTGAGCGAGAGGTATGGGATCTTGCCTCTGGGAGCGGTGCGCGGGGAGCCGACGAGGGAAGTGTAGGGGAGGGCGGAGAGGCGTAGGCGGAATTCGACTTTTGTGACGAAGGGGGACCAGACGTAGTGGGTTGGGGTGTCCCAGCCGCGGAAGAGGGCCATGGAGGGGTGAGAGGTGGGCTTCATGGTGAGAGTACTCTTTTCCTGGAAGATGGAGTGGTGAAGAGAGAAGATGGAGTGAGATAGCTCAGTTCCTTGAGAATTGTCTGAGACAGCGATCTTTATGAGGTTTTTGCATACGGGCGTATGGTTCGCTTCGGTACGACGTTGTCCGGTACGCTCGTACATGCTACTGAGGTCAAAATCCTACGCCTACCGCAATGAGAATACTTCATTGTAGCCGATGTGGAAATTTTAGTGTTATGAGTGTGTATGTTACGTTAATGCAAACTTTGTGCATCTGAGAGGCGGTGATGGCGGTGGAGGAAAGCAGACGGGTCTGACGCGTCGCACAACGCTCGTCTGAGTAAGCCAGACCCTGGGAGAGGACCAGACTGACTCGCGCCTCCAGTTGGTTTGCTTTCGACGATCTCACAAGCTCTTGACACGACTAAATCCCATCATGCCCGTCTTTTTGCATTGGAGAACTCGAACTATGCTTGATGATGGGTGACGATGGCTCAAAATCGAGAGGTCCTCGAGCTGCTGTGGGGTTTGGGAGGCCTCTTGAGGGAAAGAGCTACTTACTATCACGGTAGACATTTGCGACGCCTAGATGCCCGCAGTTAGAACATGGCCATGAAAAGCCCTACTGCGCGTATGAGTCCAGCGCAAAGCTCGTATCCTCTCACCTTTCACTGCCTCATCTGGCAAACGTAGTGACCCGTACCCCGCGCGCTGGGCTCCTTCCGACCAGGCAGCAGAGCAGCCTCGTGCAACGAACGGCACCCGGGCACGCTTCACCCACGGCTGCGACCTCCCAACCGCCCACCCAACTCCACTGCGAAGGCCACTATATAACGCCCGGGCGCCCGTCATCACCGCAGCCACCCCTCTCTCACCCCGCCACGCCGCCCGCAATCCTCGACCACACACCACAGCGTGCGTTGCCCGCCACACCTCCACTAGGCCATCCTCGGAGCGCAATCTACCTGAACACTTGCTAATCCGCACTCTAGCCTAGCATAGATATTAGTCATGTCCATGTCGTCCCCCGCGCCCGTCGACGACGGCGCGCCCGCGCTCCTGCTCAGCATCCCGATCGAGTGCCGCCACATCCTGTACAGCCATGTCGCGGCCGCGCGCCCCGTGAAGCCGCGTGACACGCTGCGCTACTGGTTCGAGAAGCAGGACATTCAAGAGCAGATCGTTGAGAACGTCAAGAACGACCCTAACGCGAATGTTACGTATGTTGCTGGGTACAACGATCGGTACGATGGGGAGGACGAGGTTGAGGAGGAGGATGGACAGGAGGTTGCGGTTGCGGATGGACAGGAGGTTGCGGTTGCGGATGGACAGGAGGTTGCGGTTGCGGATGGACAGGAGGTTGCGGTTGCGGATGAGGAGGCGGATGAAGTTGAAGATGAAGACGGGGTCGAGGACGAGGACGAGGACGAGGACGAGGATAACGAGTAAGGAGACAGCCCTTGCTGTTATATTATATGGGATGTTGGCTAATATTTTACCTAGGGACGAAGAGGACAACGTTGAAGATGGTGAAGGTGACGAAGACGATCTGGTCACCGACGAGGACGTGGGAGACATTATGGCGCACGCTGCCCAGCAGTCCGCCGCCGCCGCCGATACCGCTCAAGGCGGCAATGTGACAACGACAGTCTCCTCGGCAGATACTGTCCCAGCCTCTGGACAAGATATTGCGGCGGATGAAGCCCAAGCCGCACAGAACAATCTGGGCGCTACGGACGCGGACTTGGCTGACAGCGAGGAGGAGGAAGAGGAGGAGGAAGCTGCACATGACCCGGAGGAAGAGCAGGTGGGCGAAGACGCAGACGTGGCTGATGGCGACGAAGATGAGACCACAGCCGCGACGTCCACCCAGGCCGACTCGGGCCCGCCCGCACCCCAGGTTGTGGTCGTTAGGCCGAATCGCAAGTGGCGACATGTTCCGAAGTTCATGCGCCTCACCCAATGCCCTCCGGAGACCAATCTGTTCCTCATCTCGAAGCAGCTCAACAATGAGGTCAAGGCATGGTTCTACGACGTCGCGACGCTGAAGATCGACGCCACCGCCTCCTTCCTCCACCTCACCTTCTTCGAGCTGGCGTTGAACAAGCTCGCCGAGGCGCCCTTCTCGCCCATGGAGAACATCAAGAAGGCCGAGATCACCTTCGTCTGGGACACGACCTGGATCCGCGCCGAAGAGAGCGGCTTCGCGGGTGCCGTTTTCCCCGTCTTCTTGCAGAACCGCGCCAACTTCATTCTGGAGATCCTTCTGCGTGCTCCGGAGCTCGAGAACGTTTTGATCCACTGGCACGACTCCGCCGAGGATGATGGCGCTAAGCAGCTGCGCGCTGACACGCTGGAGCCGTTCATCTTGAACCTCAAGGCCAAGGTTGATATCCAAGACCATTACATCACCCCGGATACGAAACCGCGCGCGAAGAGCCGTGCGGGCAAGCAGCGTCTGGAGTTCAAGGCCATCATCGATAACGGCTGCGAGACCTTTTAGCCACTCTATTATCTTCAAGCTTCATCATCACGGCTTTTCTGCTTCGTTAATGAAGTCTGCATCACACCATTGAACTCCATGCCAGACGCTCGGAGGAATCGGGAAAGAGTCTTCGCGGTTCTACAAGCCTTGGCTCCCGTTGTGGGTAGGCAGAGTCCGCCGTCTGCAACCACGTCCGGCATGCATGATTTGTTTGCTTCACGATTGGCATGATTATGATTTGAACGTATATGGGAGTCGAGAGGGACAGGATAGGAAGCGTTACTGGCTTGGTGCGCACATGATACCCTACGTAGCGGAACTGTTAATGGGCATATATCACCGAATTCTCCTCTCTGTTCGCTGTGTTGTTTGCGATGGAGACGACTAATGAAGTGCCAGTGAGGTGGAAAGTTCGTAGGAAGAACCGCTACGCCGTGTGCAGAGGCTGATACATAATTAGTTGGACGGTTTACATACTTGAATGGTTGGAGAATGCACCTAGTGGATTTAAGATAGTTCAGTGTAGGAAGGGAGATGCGATTTGCGGCGAGTGGTTGAGGTGTCGTTTCCCGTTAGTACGTGTGTGGGGATTCGTGGGCTGGTTGAGGAAGGCACGTTGGTTGAGTTGGAAGTTGTGGCTGACGTGTAGGTGTAGGAACCAAAACTGCAGGCAAAGCGCAAAGCGATCCTACCGCCGGGTACTATGGAGACCTTTTGCAACTTTCCTGTTGGTTTCTTGACGTCTTTGGAACCTCTGCGAGGGGCGGAAGTGGGTGTATAACGTATGGGTATGGTGGATGGTTGTTATCGGGTAAGAGCTATTGTTGTCCCTTTGTTTTCTGACGCACTGGGCAGATTATCGATTG
Organism: Bimuria novae-zelandiae CBS 107.79; assembly: GCA_010015655.1. Lineage (NCBI taxonomy): Eukaryota > Fungi > Ascomycota > Dothideomycetes > Pleosporales > Didymosphaeriaceae > Bimuria > Bimuria novae-zelandiae. The sequence continues at coordinate 241,530 of ML976667.1, read as the reverse complement.
ACGAGGCAAAGGGGGAAGCTACGAAGGGCGTAGTTGGCGAGGCTGCGACGTGTGGGGAGTGGCTTCCGTCGGCGGGCGTGCGTCTCACTTGCGTTCCACTTCACGCTTACACTACTTGGAGATGCTTCGATCGGACCCCGTACTGCGGCTCGAACTTTGTCTACTCTTTTTTGCCTCGTATTTTCTGTCCTCGTCGCATCTGATAGTGGCAGTGCCTATGCGTTCAGCTGGCCGTAGCCAATTGGACATTTGCCGCATCTGCGTAGATTATGGAACGCAACGCTATTCGAGGACCCCACGTCTCTCTGATTTTATCTTCAGCCACCATTGGCGATGTGGTTTACATCGAGTTTGGCTGCGGTTAGCAAAGCCACCCTAAATATGCAGCTAGATATTTGGCCCCTGCGAATTGCGACACTTCGTCCGATTCCTACGAGATGCCTCGTGCAGCCTACTCTGTACAGTACTATCACCTACAGAATACCTAGGGCAACCAAAAAGAATACCATACGGTCGTGAGGATTCCTTCTTCGCAGAGCTCCACGGAAAGGCCATGTCAGAAGTATCTTCTGTTGAGGGCGATGTGTCATATCAACGGTCAGTGAACCTAGCAGCAGCAGCGCAGAATTGAAAGGCTGAGTACGTAGGTTGACCGAGCAAAATGAGAGTCTCGAGAGCGACAGGGACGTACCTGCTCCTACCAACCGCGAGCAACCACGCGAGATTCTCGATAGTAGCACGTCCACTTCCACTGCATTGGTGCCTACGCGATCGTACGATCATTGCCTCAAAACGGATCTCGAGGGCAACAGAGACTTAACTGCTCCTGGCAACTGCAATCAACCGCGAGGTTCGAATGCCTACGAGTACTTTCGGTATCTTCGACTTTAAATACTGGCCCGCCCCACTGCGTGGAAAGCTCCCAAAGAGCATCGTAAGGTCGCCGTATACAGCAATTCTTGGCTCGCCGTTTACCACGCTATGGTCCACATGATACCTGTGAGCGGAGCAATACTACTGTTGAGCTTGAACTGGTCGTCCACCTTTGTCGGAACCGACTTTGGTTATGCCATTTGGCTTCAGTTTGTCACGAAGCTCCACGAACTTCTCATGCAGACATCAATTGTTGAAATAGTTATTGCGATTGTTCGTGCGCAGATAACCGACGGGTACATACCTCTAGGCGCTCTTTCCGCTTCGACCCAGGCCTATCAAATATCCTATATTTGGTCTCTCGATTTCATATCGTCATTCAAATCTAGGGTTTTTAAAGGATGGCAAAAAACTATCTTCGTGACGACCGTTCCTTTGCTGATCAGCTTGATTGCGGTTGTTGGTCCTTCAAGTGCGACACTTATGATCCCCCGGCCTGGGCTTCAAAGTGGGTCAGAGCCCACACGCAAACGTTACCCACGCCAAACGAGGTTATGTTTCTGAATCGCACAGATTTAACGAGTGGTATGAGCGTGTAAGTCCGCTGTCGCATACGTTACAGCGCGGCGTACTAATGACGCCGAGAGACCGGGCAAGCTTTGCCGATACTCGTCTACCGGGTAATTTAAAGAATGTGTCTACAAACGAACGCGATCATTACCCGCGTTTAATGTATAATTCTGACGATACGAACGCACAGAGAGTCATATATGCTTCGATAAGCCGCAGGACCGTCCCAGTCCCAGAGTCAAATATAACAGAATTTGAGAACCTCTTCTCTGCAACAGCAACAGTTCCAACCCAGCTTGCCGTAGCCAGAACGCGGTCTCTTGAATTAGACTCGGATTGGTCGTTCAACGCGACCATTAATGTCGATTTTCCACATCCGGTAGCTGTGGCGAGATGCACTTTGCCCTGGAGCGACATTAAATCCGAGACAATGTTGCGATACATAAAGGACGACGGCTTCAGCCAAGATAACCTCACAAGCTTGAGCGACTTGATAGAGTCACAATTACAAGGCAACTGGTCAACTGACCTTAGGGTCGATTCGATACCCCCAATATGGGCACCATCTCCAGAATTGAGCTCCTCGGCGCTTCTAGGAATCTTCTTTATAAGTATGCCAGATTGCCTTTTTGGCTATGCAGTCTCGGAAATGTTCGCTAAGGAATTGTCTGACTCAACCAAAAGCTGTTTGAGTTTCTACACGTGCAACATCCAAGCTTTCTGGGCAAGTTCAAGAAACGAAATGTTTTACTCGGGTGGAGCACCGATTGCGCAGACATCCTCTATCTCCGATGCTGGCTTTCAGAAAGTGTCCTATGGAGACCCTATCGTGCTGGATGTGGCAGGCATACCATCCTTCAATGACCTGGACTTCTTACATATTTTCCCGTCTCCTCTCCATGGCCCTTCAGAGCATGTTCTGGCAACTATATTCGCCATTGGTCTCGCCAGCGTACCCAAGATAACGGATATCGTGACCTTCAATAACCAGTACCCTACCACTGGTTTCCCTACCTTCGACTTTAAGCTAGTGCAGTCCGGTTATGGCTACAATACATCGCCGATATCGGTGCGTCTCTCGCTAGCCGTCATCACGCTCTATTGCGTGGTCACCGTGGTCTACCTCTTTTACATTCTGACGGTGGGATATACTTCGACAGCGTGGAGCTCCGCAACGGAACTCGTCCTCCTCGCACTTCAGTCGAAAAGGCCAGACTCTCTCGAACACGTTTCGGTCGGTACCGATAGCATGGATACGTTTCGGAGAGCTGTAGGGGTCCGCGTGAACGACAGTGAGGAATTAGAGCTGGTGTTTCCGAGTGATCAGGATTCATCCCAAACTGATAGGAGGCGGGTGGTTCCGAATAAAGCGTATTGAAAAGAGGGGGATCTGCGGAAGAGAGCGTTGACGAAATACTTCTGCATGCGATATGCCATGGAAGTAATCGCCAACTGAAACTTTCAAGCCGTTATGCATGGCAAGAGGCAGAACCCGTAAGCATATATCGTAACATGGTATCCAAACCTACTGCTTTACGTGTCGAAGTCAAAATCAAGGACGAACAAACATGGAGAACTTCGGGACGTGAGATCTATGGTAGAAGAGTAAGCAGGAGGGACCTCGCACGGGATAGAAATACCGCGTAATCTCAATTCAGTTTTTGTAGCTAGGTCTCCAAGTGCAGACATGCGAGACAAAAGTGAGGAACATATTGCATGCGCGCACAAACATAAGGGTTTCGTCGCAACTGCCAGAACAGTCATCGCAACTACCCTAAAAACATCAGGACTCTTTCCCCCAGAAACAACAATTCTGAGAACGTCAATCCATCCAGTTGCTATACAACATTTCAACACACCATTGGCGTTTAAGTGGCCCTATACCCGCGCTCTCTTTACTCATCCGTATCCGCCCTAATGCACGCCATGGCCCAGACTTCTCCACCCCGTGACCCACAAGCGCAAGCGCAAGCGCGCCGAACCTCTCGCCCACCAGCACCGTGCTCCAGCGACGATGGTTACACGACGACGTCGTCGGTCACGCTTTTAGACTCCTTCTCCGAAGCGTCCCTGCCAGATCAAAAGTCTGGGTGCGTTGCGTTACCCCACATAAGACTCTTCAGAGCGGGGAAGGCTGGTGTACTGAGTTTGCAACAGTGATTGGGAGTGCGATTGCATGGAAGCGCACGAGGGCCCGCGCCGCTTCTCGGCTAGCAGCGCGCTCGTCCGTCCTCTGCTTGACGATGGCGTGAAGAGGAATAACAGCTATGGCACGATTGTCGCGAGTGATACGGGGGAGGAAGAGGCGCTGTTGCAACACGATCGCCACGAGCTCACAACCAGCGTAGGGAAAGAGACGAGGCTTCTCATTAGGGTGAGTTTGTCCCATATATTCAACCTCTATATTCTTTTACATTGTTGGTGGGGGTTGTTTATATGCTAATTTTTCTGGGGAAAAGTATTCGGTGCCGCTATGTATCACATACGTCTTGCAGTACAGCTTCAGCCTCGTCACCATCTTCGTGGTCGGGCATATTGGCACGGATGAGTTGGGTGCGGTGTCGCTGGCTACGATGACGGCGAATATTACGGGGTTAGCGGTGTATGAGGGCCTTGCTACGAGCTTGGATACGCTGTGTGCGCAGGCGTATGGGGGTGGGAGGAAAGAACAGGTTGGGCTGCATATGCAGCGCATGGTGGTTTTTATGTTGCTCCTTACTGTGCCTATTGGTGCGGTTTGGTTGTGCTCTGGATGGATCCTGGCGGCGCTGGTGCCGGAGAAAGAGTTGGCGTATATGGCGGGGAGGTACTTGAGGATATTGTTGGCGGGCGCGCCGGGGTACGCGATTTTTGAGGCGGGGAAGAGGTATGTGATTCATAAGGGGTGGCCGTCACCGACACTTCTGGCCTTTCTGCGGTGTATTCCGAGACGGACCCTGCTGGGCCTATTGCAAGGCGCAGTCAGGTGAGCACCGAATTCTGTACACACTGACACTTTCACAGATTTACGCAAGCACAAGGTCTTTTCAACGCATCGCTGTTCGTGCTCATCCTTACTACGCCCATAAACATTCTGCTCAACTACCTCTTCGTCTTCGTGCTGGACTGGGATCTCACCGGCGCGGCACTGTCCACTGTCATATCGAACACACTGCTACCTCTTTTCCTCTGGATCTATGTATACTTTATCGTCCCATCGAGCCTCGAATGCTGGGGCGGCTTCACGCGCGCAGCCTTCACAAATTGGGGCCCAATGTGCAAGCTTAGTGTGCCTGGCATTGTGATGGTGGAAGCAGAATGGCTTGCGTTTGATATTCTTAGTGAGTCGCCCAACCCAGAACAGCACTACGAGGAAAAGGTCTAGTAACGAGCATCATCAAGAGTGATTTGGTGTGACCTCCAATATCTAGACCAAAGCCAATCGCCTCGTGGTAGAAGGGAAATACCGAAGCCCTGCTAACAAGGCACAGCGTTCTCTTCGTCTTACCTCTCGACCGCGCATCTCGCCGCCCAAAGCGTCATCATGACCACCGCCGTCATGATCTACCACATCCCCTTCAGCACCAGTGTCGCAGTGTCCACGCGCCTGGGCAACCTCATCGGAGGTGAGCAATCCCCCATTATCTCCCACTTTCAAAGTACCTCGTCTAACGCGACCGCAGCCGGTGCCCTCCCAGCCGCCCGCATCGCAACCCGCACTTACATTCTCATCTTCCTCTCCATCGGCCTCCTCGACGCCACCTTTCTCACCCTCACGCGCCACATCCTGCCCCGCGCCTTCACCTCCGATCCCGAGGTAATCCGCATCGTCGCCTCGGTGATGCCCATCCTCGCGCTCTTCCAGCTCTCTGACGCCGGCACCGCGCTGGCAAATGCCGTCCTGCGCGGCCTCGGCCGCCAGGATATCGGTGGGTACGTTAACCTAGGTGTGTATTATCTCGTCGCGATTCCGACGGCGTTGGCGCTGTGCTTCGGGCCGCCGAAGTTGGATTTGAAGGGTATGTGGACGGGGTGTTTGCTGGGGAGTTGCTTGATTTGGATGGTGGAGGGGGTGTATTGTAGGGTTTGGAGGTGGGAGAAGGCGGTGGAGGAGGCGAGGGGAAGAGAAGGTGAGCCCCAGTGAAAGAAGGCAAGGTTTGGGTAAAGCGTTTTGGAACGAGATCCATGGTTGGACAATCAATACAGCAAGGGATTGCAGAGCTGTAGAGCTAGCGGTAGAGAGGATAAGTATTCTATCTGGGGGAAAGTAGCTAGGAGAAGGGTTTCTTGTGTACGGCATGTTGCCTAGACGCCGTTCCATATTAGCTCTGTTGCGGAAGTACGTATTGCCCGGATAACGCGATGCCGTCTCCTCCACACCCATCCATATCATAACCCTCACCATTCCAACGACTACCCTTCCCATACTCCCACATCCAAATTAGCCCCAGCTCTCCTCACTATCCTTCCCCTCCCAAAGTCTCAAGCCACCCATACCAAATCAAGCAGTCCCTACACGTGGCCCTCAAACACGGCGGTTTCCACCGCACCGTACTCCTATTGCCCGCACCGTACACGAAAGCGCCGCGACCGGGCTTGAACCCGCAGTCTTGGGGCTTGCCCGGACGACGCCGCTTATCTGGAGACGGAGACAGAGGCGGAGATGGTGGGGTGTAAGCGTTACATATGTGCGCTGGGAAACTGATGAAGAGTGGGCAGCGGTGGGAGGGGTGCGCGTTCCAGAGGGGCGCTGGGATGCGAAGATGTGACGGTTCAGTATAGAAGCTTGGGCCACCCGCGTACGTGCGGCCCGTGCACGTGGATCACGTGCACGTGATCCACAGTATATAGCTCCATAGAATAGCTTCTCAATCAAAACAACGATTGCCTCAACACTCTTTTTTCGACGCTACAGAAGAAGTAAGCGTGGGGGTTTGGCGTGCATGGTGAGTGATGGGTATAGGCACGATGTGCAGTAGGAACATGGTCAGACATTTTTATAATGTGTTAGTGGATGTTTGTGCGTTTGTGATGAACGTTGATGGAACCCCATGATTGAACGGTTTGAGATCAAGCAGAGAGGATTGAGTGTTTTTTTTTTGAGCACATGAAGAGGAGAAGTTGGGTTTGGCATGCTTGCGGAGCTGCTTTACCCTGCTGTGGAATCTACTGTTGAGATTGTTGTGCTGCGATTTGAGGGGTGGTTGGGTAGGTTTTTGGTGACGATGAGGGAGGACTGGGAGGGTCACCAGTACACTGACCAACATTGGATTCTGAACTGGGGTATCACAACTCACTGAAACTATCCAACTCGTACATTCGCGCGCGTCTACGAGCAACTCGCTCACCCCCAGAACATACCTCATTTTCCAGAGTGTAGCTTTGAATAAAGCTCGCTGGGTTTCCGAATCTGAATCTGCCGACTGGGCTTGAACGACCGAGCGCACCAAATTGCCTTTCCGCCTGAAACGATATCTTGGTTACGATGAGCTCTCGTTATCCATTCGACATTACATTCAGCCCGGCTCAGCGAGCAAGTTGCGGTTGCACAAGTGACACACTCCAGACGAACACTTCAACCAACTCTACAGCGTTTCTCGGGCTACTTGTCTACCCTCCTTTCTGGCATGAAATGATATTCTTTTCAGCATCGCAGCTCTGCTAAAACCCGCAAGCTTGCTCCTTCTGCAAGACCCGAGCGCAAAGCGCCAGGAACCGAACAGATTGTCCCTAGACTTGTTACGCGCAGGCCCAGAATTGTGTTCGCTTTATCCGTTATTTGATGAAAGGCTGCGAAGATTGATTAGAAGCACTCGCGTTGGGAGAAGATTGCATCTTGCTCCGTAGGCAGCCGAGTTGATGATGAGTAATTCCCAAAAACACATTATTAGTACACCCTCGATCGGAACTTCTTGCGCCACTGAAAGAGCCAGAAACATAGCGTCGGCAATATACATTTCGCCGCCACCAAGGAAAGCAAGTTCGTTGTGTTGTGTCGCTCCTCACCCTGGGCGGTTGGTAGCTAGCAACGAAAGCTCCGAGCTGAGCTTCACCAGGCAAAAACAACACCTGTGGCATTCCTGTACGACCGCCAAGCACCGCGCCCCTCGTGAATCCTTACCTAAGCACCTCTCTGCATGAAATGCCGTAATATGCACCTGCACTCTTGCGGCACCCTCTCTCTGATCGACAACAGCCGAGAGTGTAGAAGACCAGGGTTCGCCTTCCACCACCCCACGAGGCAGTGACATTCCGCACGGCACGGTCCGTTCTTACTCATCTCGCCCATCGCCACAGATCCCGTACGGGAGAACACCGAGCGCCGCGCCGCATGACACGTGCGCCGACGAGACGGGAGACGTGCAGTATAGGAAGGTCAGCGTTCTATTTGCAAAAGTTTATAAATTTAGAGTTTGACGGAAGGTTACGGAACCGTGTCATGGGGCCACGTGAAAAGGCAACTGGGACGACGTTGCCGAGGGTTGTTTTGGAGAGGACGTGGATGTTGTTTCAGCGGCCCGTATGTTGCTCAGCCTCACGCGGCGAATGCGATGGAACCCGACGTATGCCCCAGGAAGAGATCAATGTTCTGAAACGAGCATGCTCGATGGGAAAAGGAAAGAAAAGAGAGCTCATAGTGGTGGCTTGCTGTAGCCATGTGCTCAGGGTGATAATTCATCCGTGTCGTGAATACGACGGCGATCCGAGGCCAGCCGGGAGCAGAAGTCAATGACGCATCAGCGGGACGGCAAGGCTGCCACGAGGCTGATCATGGGTAATCGCGGCACATCAAGGCGTCCTAAGAATAGGTGTTGGTGGATCAGCAAAAGGAATATGGGCTTGCGTAAATGCTCTTCAAGTAGGGTCGTGTTTCAAGCTTGCGTGCGCCACACCTACCTCATCCGCAACTTCCACCTCGTGTCCGAACGTGCCGCTGTCAACGATGTGACACCTAGGCTGTGACCTTGTAAGCCTGTCAGCAATATGGAGCGCGCTGTTTCAGTCATAGCAACCTCGTGCAACAGGTGTAGTTCACTGTGTGAATCTTGGAATGATTAGTTTCGTGCCTTGACGAGGTGGCTGCCACGCTCGAAATGACCGTGCTACGGGTGCGTCCCAAGTGGGGAAGGTGGGAAGTACCGTGTATCCAACGTCTTAGTCAGGTGGTGCGAATGGATGAGTTCGGCAACCTTCGGTCCGATGCGCGCGATTGCCATGGAACGAGACTTGCATCGGCAATTGTTTGCCAAGCTGACAGTCAAAGTTCCTGCGGGGTCAAGGCGCATTCTGGTAAAGCGTTGTGCGTCGAAGTCATTCTAACTGAGGCAGACCAGAGTCTTCGCACGACGCGTAAGTCCTCTCTGGCGAGGTTTCAATGCCAAAGAGCATAGATTACGTAAGCTCGCCCGATGACGGCATCTCTTTCCCGGCGAGGCTAAAGCGACGAAGCTGATGTATTGGTGCAATTTCGTGCAAAGCGAATCAGACAGCTGATGTGGTGTTGCGAAGGAAGTCGATATTGTTCGCAGGTCCCTCGCGCGGGGTTGAGACCCACAATAGCTCCTGCACTTGGCAGACGCCAATGCAGGGGACCAGGGAACCTTCCCTCCTGGGAACATCAATACATTTTGCTCCCTTGTACATATATTCCCCTTGCACGGGGGAAAGGCTGGCGGGACCTGGCGGAGGATTCGCTCGCCTTCCGACTCCGCCACATCCCCGCCCATCATCTCTTAGAATCTTTCAATAATACGCCAAACGCAGGGGTGGCATCTCTACCTCAGATTCGAACACCGGATCTCTCCGCCACAGCTCGGCATGTTTCCGAGCCTCATTTCCTTCTGGTGATCGCGCCATTCGAGTATACTGCATCTGTGAGGCGTAGTTCGTCAGCGCTGTCATGTCGCAAAACCCCCGATGCCTGCTCCCACAGCGACGGAGACGACCGGCTGTGGACTTCGTCTCCCACACGCAGGATCTCCGTCCATTGGCCGAGTTCCGACTGCCTCCGGACGCGTCAAGACGCCGTGTGTATGTCGATGCTCATGTGCACTGGGGCGCTAAGCCCGTCCACCAGGGTGGTGTGCGCCGGGGAAGGGAAACTTGCTCTCCTTCCCCTGGTGGCCGCGCGGCGAGTGAGATGTGCGTTACTCATTACAGCAATAGTAATCACTCCGCATCGCGAGGAGAGCCTCGCATTGTTGTTTCCGTTCTTCTGTGCATAAAAGCACGATTGTGTATGATCGACATCGCGTCAGGTTGCGTGTGCTCCTGCGAGCTGCTGCGAAGTGACGAGATGTGATGGAATGGAAAGCGAGCATAGCGTGCGTCGATCCTGTTCCCGACGCAGTGGTTCCTGGATTTCTTTTTGCCCGAATGGGCGCCTGCAGAGCAAGGATTCCAACGAGGGATGTGGAGTGTGATACACGTCAACCGCGGGCTTCTGCAGCCGCCATTCGACGCCTCGATCCGAGCCCGAGGAACGAGATCGCGCGGCGACATGGTGGCGGCATGTGAGATCGTGGTGGCATTATCAATACGTGAGGCTTTCCGAAAATGCATGTGAGATGTGGTCGTAAATGAGGCGGGCGACGACCCTGGCAGCTGCGCATGGCACGAGCACTCCACGTCGCACAAGGAAGTAGCATCCACGCCAAGTCAACATGCCAACGACAAGTGATTTGGGACGTTTTTCAAACTTGGATAATTCCTGTAAATCTTTGCAATACTACGGAGGAATTGAGAGTCTATGAGTAAGCTAATACAGTGAGCTAGTGTTGCTGCCCAACTACAAACGCAGCCCGACTTTTTCTGGGCTTTGACTACCCTCGTCATCGCAGCCCATCGTGGCCCACAATCGCCCGATTCTCCCTCTCTTGTCTGCTTCCCTGACTGTGTCCCCATCTCCACCGAAGACAATAGTCTGGGCACGCTCCTTTTTCCCCAGAGTATCGATGCCCAGCGAACACCGCATCTCATGTCATTAGGTTCCAAACAAAGCACCGACCGACGCCAGCACCGGCCATCTCGTTCATTAGTGCCATCAACAGGAGAAGCAAGCAGAAGCCCAAAGTCAGATGTCCGCCCAAACCCTAGCCATTTTCCGTGTCATTGTACAGCGCATCCATGAGAACCCAATGCCCAAGCCTTTTGCCGTGTCGTCCATCTAATGCACAGTGCCTGAACAGGAAAGCGACAAATCGGAGACGAGAAAAGGAAACACATCTTGTGCCGGGTTCCAGGGTCGCTGAAATCAACCAAGGTCGAAAACCTGCTCCCATTCCCCACACTTTCCAAGCCTCTCTCAGATGCGGAGAAAGAAATCCAGACGCTGGGAGAAGAGTGACGTGAATGGAATGCGAACATGCGTGAAATGCGTAAATGCATGAAAAACAATCATGTACCATGAGAAAAGAAAAGAAAATCCGAGGAAGCAGCGGAGAACTCACGAAACGGAAGCTGGCGTCATGTACATGGTACACTAGAGTATCGCACAGTATAACGGAGGATTAAGCGAGGTGGCTTCGGCCGATGCGTCGTTAGCGCAGCAGGTACGAGCGCCATCGAAAGGCACGGAGAGGATTATCGCCGCAGAAAGCTTGTATTATCGCCGTCGTGAGCTGGAAGCCATGGGTCGTTGCGCGGAAGGCACGGCGCCGAGCCTTTCGAGTTGGTCCAGACATTTCATCAACACTAAGGGTGGTCAGCTACGAATCAAGATGGGAACAGGTTGCACGCACTCGCGGTGATCTCTTCCTCCCACACGCCCATCTGGTAGTCGACGAGCCCGTGCTTCTCCATGTTGTCGCAATTTTTTATGAGCTTGGAGCCCATCTTCTCGATGAAGTCGTACTCGATTAGGGACTGCGGCGGCTGTGGTCGCTGGCCTGTAGTTTGCGTGGCTTCTACCATATCGTACTGTTTTTGAAACAAGCTTAGCCAGCAGTGGTTGAACTCCTCCCATAGCTTGAGGCGCATCTGGTAATGCGTCTCGTCGTCGCGTACTAGGCCTATAGTCAATTCAGCTGCTCGTCCTCGCTGTACAGTGCGAACAGACTCACCCAAGGTCTCAGCCCAGTGCAGTAACCATTCCGATAGCCGGTCCAGCGCCGGTGCGGCTTCGCTCAGCCGCCCGTCACGGATCTGCTCAAACGTCTTCTTGAGTTCCGTCTGGTAGGTGTTGTAGAAGTCGTCATACTCGTTGCCGCTGCTCTCCTGCTGCGGCTGAGGTTGCGGATATGCAGGCTGGGAGTAGCCTCCGTGGGAGGTGGGCAGGTGTGGGTCTGTCATGGCGGCGGTGGAGTAGGCCGGTGCAGGCTGCTGCGGTGTATATCCGATGGGTGGATACTGGGAGGGGACGCTCTGCGGCGCAATGGCAGAGGCCGGCGCGCTCGTGGGGCCACCCTCGCTGGGCACACCACCGTAGTATTGCGGTTGTGCAACGCCGAAGTTGGTGCCCAGGACCTCTATAGCCGAGTCCCTGTTCTGCTGATACTGTGGCACGGCCTCGTACTGCGACGAGCCCGGCTGCGAGGGCTGGGCGGGCACATTGTACATGACGCTCTGGGGGTACTGCGAGTACTGTTGGGACGCGCGCGTGGGCGCCTGCTGCTGGTCGGCATAGTCCGCGGCGGCGTACTGCACGCCCGGCTGCTGGAGGGCCGATCCGACGAACTGTGAGCCTCCTTCGTAAGCGTAACCGTAACTGGGTGCGCCGGCGCCCGCGCGACTGGCGGGCGCCGACGTGGGCGGTTGAGAGGCGGTCAAGGGCGCCTGCCTGAAGCGGTCGGATGCGCTTACCACAGGATAGGATGTTTGTGGTTGGAGCAGCGTGCCTCGCTGGCTCGCGTAACCTGCGGTGCTCTGCCGTGGCCGGCGGTCATTGTCCATCCCACCCGGCCGGCTCTTGAGCTGCGCGTTGAAGGGCGGTTCGAGGGCCCTATACGCCGAGGGCGACACTGGCGGGGTCGCGTAATTTGCCAGCTTGGAGACGTGTCGACGGACGGGAGGACGGGCGCGGGCAGGTGCACTCAGGCGCGAGGATGGTGGCGGGAAGGAGCGAGCGTCGGCGGGCCGCAGGCAGGAAGGAGCACTTAGCCGGCGTCGAAAGAGGAAGGGTCGCGGTGAAGGAGGGCGGTTCCCCAGGGCAGTGGTGAGGAGTGACGTCCAAGTCAAGAGCGGGACGACGTTCGAGGCTTCTCCGGATGAATATAAACAGCGCCTTGTCGCATCGCCCGCGCAGCCAACACTGGAAGAACAGCCGGCGCAACGCCTCACTGCTCTGGCGCGCTCGCAAGGATATCCTCGGCCCGCTGCGACGAGGATGTCTCTATTCAAACCCCGGAAGGCGGTGTCCCGATGCGGAAACGTCGAGATGACGCTGGCGACGGTGGAGGGCACCGGGCACGCAGCCACCCCGTGATAGGACCGTGGCGGTCAAAAGGAAACGTGGAAGACCCTGACGCACTTGGGCTTGGTGTAATGCTCCCCAGGAACGCGGCGTGTCCGAGTAGGGCTGTCCTTGCACACGATCAAGAGCCCGAATGGACCGGGCCCGTAGACAGCCAGATTACTGGATCGTCTCAAACAGCCCAACGCCTACGTTTCGGCAGCTGGCCAGCCCTACGATGCGTTGGCGTCCGTCACGATGGGGACCTCTTCGGACGCACAGGACGATAGGGAGCAGGTGCAGTGGGAGGTGAAGCGTTGGATCCGCGTCAAGATGGAAGTGCGACAGTCTTGCTTTGCTCGCCGACCCTTGCACTGGTCCACAAGTTCAAATGCGGCCCAGAAGAAAAAGCCTTTCAATGGAAACAGTCGAGCGGGCGTGGTCTCATTGGGCAGTGGCGGAGTGGACTCTTAAGTCAGGTTGCGTCACGAGGAGACGCCCGGGCGGATTTGCTTGCCAAAGCTCGCCGCTACCGTAGCTGGCGTCGGATGCAAGATTAGTCTAAGGGTGCAAGTGGGGGTGACGGGAGTGCTAAGAAGGGCGAGTGATGTCGGGACGATGGGGACGACGATGTGAGGGCAGGAACAGCCACATGGGGGGTGTAGAGCATCAAGCGGAAGGAAGCAAAAGAAAAGAAGGCCAACGCGCCACGGCGGCGGCCACAGTATAATAATAGGGCCGGCGGGCGAGGAAGGGCATGGGAGATCGAGCCAGGCCGCGTTTGGGGTACGAGGTACCTGACAACTGGGTGTGGCTTTGCGCCGGGGGGTGGTAGTGGAGGGAGGGAGAGAAAAGATGAGAGGCTTGTTTTGAATGACCGTACCTGGACAAAGTCTCCGATATCCGACGGTGATATGGCGGGGCTCGAACTAGCATGAGGCCCTGCAGCCACGGTTATAGATCGCCATTGACGATCTGCAAGACGCTCGACAGGTTTTCTCTTCTGCAGGGCATCACGGCGCTGTTCGGTGGACGCCCGCACTTCTGTCAGCATTCTTTCCGCAGGCCGGAACACAACAGCTGTCGGCAGCTTCATGCGCGGAGAAGCACGCGTCTCACTGGCCTGGCGCGTCCGCGAACGATGCCGTCGTCCGAGGGACATGGCCAGGAACTGTTCCAGCAGCCCAGCAGCCTGGGCGGCCAGCTGCGCAGTGCTACATGCTCCCCGTGGTGGTCAATTGACGGTGATAGTGCGCCACAAATGGGATTGCATACCTACCTGCCCACGCTGAGCTGACCCAAGGGGGCCGGCGACGAGCCAACAACTGCGCGTTTCGCTCGACGTTAGGAGGCCTGGAAAGACACAGTGTCGCAAAGGCGTTTCATGCAGGCGAGAATTCAGGACGCGTTGGCGAGGGGCGGGGTGTTCATTCGTTTCGCTGCAGGCTAAATCATCAGACGATTCTCTAGACCTTTGCAGCGTCATCATGTGGTGTTGCTGCTCGAGGCGCTGACATTCCATCCAGCGAGGAGCCCGTGCTCCGCCAGGGGGTGAAAGTGGTTCGGCACCCTCATCTCTCTGACGCCGCCGGAGCAGGGATCGATACGCGCAGGCCGATCCTCACGCAGCCTCACTCGTCGATCCCGCCGCACGCCAACGCCTTCTGGGCAACTGCACACATGTGGTTCCGTGTTTGGCAGGGCCCCTAGGCCGTCTCTCTCAGAGACATGGCGCCAAGAGCCTCGTCGAGGGCAGAACGCTCCGCGAACGTCGGCCAAGCTCCTGCACGTCTGACTGGCCCTCAGCAGCAGCTCTAATGCACTGCAAACCTCCTTCCGGCGCACGGCCAACGCTTCGGACGCTTGTTGTAAGCGTTTCGTGGTACGACGAGAAACCATCAAATTGCTCGAACACGTGCCGGCACGCGCACTCACGCGTGTTCCATGTGGCGAAAGCGCGCCCATTGCGGGCGCCGTGAACGTCGCCCTCACGTGTCGCGCTGCAGGGGTTCTCTGCTTGCGTTAAGCTTCTGGAAGACGCGCAGAACTCCCGATCTCACTCGCCCACACATGTGTTGCGCAGCCGCGTCATGAAACAGGCGGCGTCCAGGTTGGATCTCGGTGTGAACGTGGCCATTGGTGCGCCATCTGGCCCAGCAGCAGCAATCCGGTACTCGCCCATTGCGGCATAACACAGCCGAAATTGCAGGCGCTGTGAACAGCTTTCTAGAAAGCTGTCATGTCGTTTTTTTTTCGTTTGTTTCTAGAACGACTGCACGTCTGTGCCGCAAGATTTGCAGCTGGGAGGTTGCCTGAAAAGCAACCATTACATCATCGGCGGCCATTCCGAGATCCTCGCGTTCCATGTGGTCTGATGCTGCGCACGTCCTCCGCAATTTGAAATTCATTCGGCTGTTACCATGCTTCCGCCTCTGTGCCACTGCCGTGTCAAGCACATACATCTGGCCTTTTAGCCGTTAGGGCTGCTCCCGCCTGATTGCCGTTGAGATCGCAGAAGCGAGCATTTGGGGAAGCGACAGGGCGAGTGCGTTGATTGGTCTGCAGATTGATTCATCGCCTTGCCTGCAATTCGACGAGTTAGGAGTACGCCAACACACGCCTGTTCCTAAATGATGTTCTTGCGCCCGCACGTTCCTGGCGACGGTACCTACTTGTTGCGAGTCGTGACCGTGGTATCAGCCACGTTCCGGTCAAGATCCATCGTCGAAATTGTTCTAAACAACGTAGCATGTGTAGTTCGACGCGCCAACCTACTTTAGGAGGACTATTTTGGTTAGAATGCCGCACCTGCGATCAGCCCAGGGACACCATCCTTAGCGCGTCGCGAGTCGTTCAATCTTGACGTTCAGCTACACAAAAAAGGAGCACTAGAAGACTCAATTGTTCGGCGAGCACATTATGAGAGAAGCAAACCTGCGTCATATAGCGAGCCTCGGATGTAGCCGCGCCAATGACTTCCAGATGTAAGAGAAGAGTCAGGGGATCGGAAGAACGATGCGCCGTGAGTGGTCAGACAGCGTGAACGAGCCGTTCGGTCAGGGTTGTTGTCAGGCTTAAACCTAAGTTAAAGAGATCTTGGAAACACAAGTTTCGCCGAAGCATATCCGAGACGATACCTTTATTGTCATCCGCTATATCGTTTGAACGCCAACGCGGAGAGGAATTTGTCCTTTCTTTTACGGCGGACAAATTATCGTCCAGTCCGTCGTGACGGTGAATCCCATGGGGAATAGCCCATATTCCGGAAGTGAAATGGTATCCGAGTCGATTGAAAATTTGCAGGAAGCTGATTAGTAAAACGCGAAACGTAATGGTCACCATACTTTGTAAGTCGGCAGATGAAATCGATATTTGGAAGACAGGATCGACCCACAGTTCGGCCGTCCCACATTGGAGTATGTTACAAAGCGCACATATGCTAATGCACAAAGATAATATACAGCTCGCAAAACACTTAACGCTTGACCCAGGTGGGCATCTTGCGTGCCTTGACATGTCCTGTCTTCTTCCTTTCCACCTTTCGCGGGTCTCGAGTGATGCAACCAGCTGTAGAGTATCAGCATGTAAGAGTAGCAGGAAGGGTGGACAAACTCACCCCGTCGCAAAGCAGGTTTCAAGGCCGGCTCGTGCACCAGCAGCGCTTTTGCAACAGCCAAGGTCAACGCCTCCGCCTGACCCGTAGATCCTCCACCTTGCACCAGACCAAAAATGTTGTACTTGTCCAGTCTCTGCGTGGCCTTCAGTGCCCAGACAGCGCTCTCGCGATGGTGCAATCGTCCGAAGAACTGCGACAGGGATTTGCCATTGACCAAAACTTCTCCCTCGCCTTCAACAATCCATGCCACAGCCGATGAAGTCTTCCTACGACCAACGCCCCTGGCTCGCCCCCATTCATCTATCACTCCTGGGGCAGGAACCACATCACCGGGCTGGCTGTCCTTCATGTACCGTCGCATTGCTGTCCTAACCTGCTCTGGCATCAAAGAAGGATGAATACAGTTCAATCGCTTCAGTATATGCATCATCTTGTGATATCTCTGTGTCTTAACCGGCTCGTTCGTCATGATGCGATATTGGTCGATGGTCTTCCATGCTACTCTGGGAGCCTCGGAGTTTGGCACGGTGGGCAGTGTCGCAACGCTGCGAAGCAGAGCAGACAGATGTATCCAGTCGTCAGTAAAGGTCGGTTTCGCGCTGAAGTATGACGGAGACGCGGGAACGATTCGTAGTGTCTGAAGTTTTTTCTGGTCGCTCTTGCCCTGTTTAGCAGCTTCCTCATCCTCGACCTCATCTTCGAAATTGATTTCCGATGCAGCAGTGAATGGCTCGGGCGATGTTGTGAGAGTCTCGTCCATGAGCTCGGCGCTCCGTGGGCGGGTGGTCGAGATGAGGCGCGTTGTCGGTCGCATGCTCCTTTGCACGTATCGCATGGTCCGCGTGCATTGTGGGCGTGGTGCACTCAGCAAGCCTTCAGCGGCTGCCCAAATGCTTCTGGAGAGCTCGCCTCGCACCATGGCGGCTACAGGTAGGTCACAATGCGTCGTCGCAAGGTCTGATGGCTTCCTTGAGAGCTGCTGTTGTCGTTGGAAATTCTGAGGAAGGCGCGACGTCCGAGCGCCTTCCTTCCTTGCTCGTTTAGGGAAGGTGTGACCGGCGCGCAATTTCTCCGGCACAAAAAGCTCTTCCCTCGTCGTTGCCCCGCCTCCTCCATCCAAACTCGCATTTTTCGACCACTGCCTGCCAACGCTTGATTGTGCTGCTTGTATTCCAGGAACATCGCAATCATGTCTTTCGGCAAGCTCTACAGCTATCCGGTTCGTGTTACCATGGGACTTCTACTTGTTGAGCGAGGGCGCCTAACGTGCTCGTAGGGCAACCCGCGCACCACGTCGCTGCTCGCCGTGGCAAAGGAGAATGGTCTTGACCTCGAGTTCGTCGAGACTGTACCCGCAAATGGTGTCTCGACCGAGTACCTGAAGCTCAACAAGCTCGGCAAGGTCCCAACGTTCGAGGGTGCCGATGGCTTCGTTCTCAGCGAGACCATCGCCATTGCCGTCTACCGTAAGTTCCTCTCCACTCTACTCGCGCATAAGGATGAGGCATATTATCATTCAGTTATCCCTGTCTGAACAACGATGTTGAGAATCTTCAACTCTGATTTTGGCGCCAATATATTGCAATATATTGTTCCCACGTGGTGTGACTCAAGCTCACCATCACAGTCACCTCCCAGAACGAGAAGACCGCCCTTCTTGGCAAGACCAAGCAGGACTACGCTTCCATCCTGCGCTGGATGTCATACGCCAACACTGAGATCCTCATTCCTCTTGGTGGCTGGTTCCGCCCCCTCATCGGTCGCGACCCCTACAACAAGAAGAACGTTGAGGATTCTAAGGCCGCCGCCACCAAGGCCGTCCACGTCCTTGAGGAATACTTCCTCACCCACACCTACCTCGTCGGCGAGCGCCTCACTCTCGCTGACTTCTTCACTGCCTCTATCCTTGCCCGCGGCTTCCAGTACTTCTACGACAAGGCCTGGCGCGAGGAGAACCCCAACATTACCCGTTGGTACGAGACCGTCTACAACGTTCCCAGCTATTCCGAAGTAGCTGGCAAGCTAGAGTTCATCGACGAGGCCATCAAGTACGTTCCCCCGAAGAAGGAGGCCAAGAAGGAGCAGCCCAAGGCTGCTCCCAAGCCCAAGGAGACCCCCGCTGAGGAGGAGGAGGAGGAGGCCCCCAAGCCCAAGCCCAAGCACCCACTTGCTCTGCTCGACCGCCCAACCTTCGATCTGGATGAGTGGAAGCGCCAGTACTCCAACAACGACGTCAAGGACTCCCTGCCCTGGTTCTGGGAGAACGTCAAGTTCGACGAGTACTCCATCTGGAAGGTTGACTACAAGTACAACAAGGAGAACAAGCTTGTGTTCATGACCTCCAACTTGATTGGTGGCCTCTTCGCTCGTCTTGAGGGCTCCCGCAAGTTCATCTTCGGCGCCGCCTCTGTGTATGGAGAGAACAACGACAACGTCATTCAGGGCGCTTTCGTCATCCGTGGCCAGGAGTACCAGCCAGCTTTCGATGTCGCTCCCGACTACGAGAGCTACGAGTTCACCAAGCTCGACCCCCAGAAGCCCGAGGACCGCCAGTTCGTTGAGCAGCAGTGGGCTGACGAGCCTCCGGCCATCACTGTCGACGGCAAGGAGTACAAGTACGCTGACGGCAAGATCTTTAAGTAAAAATTTATTCGCTGGTGGGTACCTAGGGACGGATTATGATGGGACGAATATTACGACTTCGTGATGGGATATTCATGCATATGAGACACGGGAGAGGGGTGCGGAGATGTGCGTTGGGCAGCTCCGAGTAGCGATATACCAATCACTCTTGCTTGCCTATTTGGGCACGGGAGCCAAATTAATTGAGCTTCAAACCCATTATTGTCTTTCTAACGAAGTGACTACATCGGTGTATGTGAACATGGCTTTCACCCCGCTTCTATAGCGTACCGCAGTATTGCAGCGGCCATTATGCCTACGTCTGGACCTTGTTGCAGTATATTGGACACTCCTGCATAGCGACTATACGCATGGCTTTGGGGATTTGACATCTTGATACTGCATGCTATAACCATAACCTTGATTTCGTTGTGCGACGGTGCCGAGCCCAATGCCGCAGCACTCACCGCTTACATCGGACGGAGTTTTCGCAATGACATGCGTGCGGATATGCAGGCCCCGCTCCAACGCCCGCAACCCAGGTCTCTGTTCCCAAGCCTAAGGAACCATGGGCCTGAGGCGTGTGACAGCTCGCCTGGCACGCCGTCAGGATCCAGCACGCGCAGCAGTAGCGCAGCGACACGGCGTAACGAACGTAACGGGGCCGCCTCAACACAAGCACACACAGTAACAGTTGTCCATCGAGCCGAGTGTGTAGCACACCGGAAAGGAACGTGCATGCGGCTCAGGCAGGGTGGACCCAGAACTGGGTCGAGTCCGGTGGCTGTGACATTGTGCGATGCACTGTGATTGGGCGGTTAGGAGGAGCGCGTAGCCACATAAAGGCCGGAGCTTTGGGGGCGGGCAGTGCGGTTACTGGCTTTCTTTCGACCTCGAGTCTTTAAGACACATACCATAAAGCGTGGGGAAGCGCGCATACATAAGACAACAGGATTTAGTGAGTTAGGGATTCGAGGACGAGGTGCGCAGATTCTCCCTTTGTTTGACTAGCGGCGCAGCTGTGAATGAGTCGTGTGAGGTGTCTAACTTGGCGACATTGAGAAAGCTTTATAACGAGTGTCCTGGTCCAACAAAGCGATACTTGTATGGTTGGAGACTTGGCAAGAGCGCGACATTCGAAGTGGTGAGGTGGAACTTCTGGGGTGAACAAAAGCGCGCTGCTCCGCTCGCTTGTACAACTCGACGGCTTGCTGCGCTATCATGAACAGACGGGTGCCCGACACCACAACACCGCTACACGAAGGTCTGTTCCAGACGTTTGGCTCCCTGGTCTGTGCTTTGGAGTGATTAAACTGTCCATTGGTCGCAAGAGTTTACTCACGGCTCCGTTATAGAGCACATTCTTCGTACTGTTAGTGCTTTGTTTGGGGTATTCAATTTTCCGCCGGGGCGTCCGGAAATACCTCCATCTCAAGGACCGATCGATTTAACGCTCAGCGCGAGAAGCTTTGTAGGGGTTTCGAGCAAGAGCCGGCTGTGGGGAAGCGTGGCGCTGAGACAACGGTACGCGGCAAAAGCAAAAGATCTCAGATCAACAGTGTCGAATATTGGGAACGCCACACAAGTGGATAGGGCTGAGACCTTGCTCTCAAAGCATCCTGCGAAGTGATCGATTGGTGTAGTAACTGCGATCAAATCTGGGGATGAAGGAGGGCGAAGGGCAAGGGCAGACGAGGCGGACGTCGGGATATTCGAATGAGCCTGCTATGCAGGTGATTTGCTTGGTACGTTGCTATTTATCCTCCAATCCGATGGCTGAAAACGAACAATGAACATAGCCCGGCATTGGATGACAATGAGGCGCATGTCACACCTTCCTCACCAACTACTACAGTACAATCAGGGCTGACACGATTTGACTGACTGATGTAGGGTTCTGGAGGTGGACCAAGCGAAGACAACGTCTCAGGATTCCTAGTGCGTTCAACAGCCACAAAGTGGGCGAAGAACTCTGTCCTAGCAGTAGACGCAGGATCCCACCTTGCATCCATCACCCGCATACTTGCAAATGACTTTCCAGTAGCGTCAAAGCCTGTCTCAAAGTCGCCACCGAAACCTCGGAACGGGAGCGGCGACGGTCATGAACCAGACGCTCCGTCACCAGGAGCAGCCTGGAGCTCGGATGTGGAGTCTGGTCTTGATTCACCTCTTTCAGATCTCGAGCCGCTGCCTATCTATACGACGCTGGAGAAGGGTCCGTTTGCTGGACTGCCATTTCCGAACGAGACCGCAAGGGCAAATGCACTGCATGTGGTAAGGGAGCAGGTCTCTACCTACCTTATTACACATCCTCATTTGGACCACGTGTCTGGGTTTGTGATAAATACAGCAGCCTTCCACAACACATCGCGACCAAAGCGGTTAGCCGCGCTATCATTCACTGTCAGTGCCATCAAAACACACATCTTCAACAACATTGTCTGGCCCAACCTCACTGATGAGGATGGTGGTGTGGGTCTGGTTACATTCCAACGTCTTCAAGAAGGTGGAAATATCGCGCTCGGCGAGGGAAGTGGACGAGGGTACATCGAGGTTTGCGACGGCCTCGGCGTACGAGGCTTCAAAGTCAGCCATGGCCACTGCATGCGAGGACCCGGCCATGTCCACCGTGGCTCCAATGCAAACCTGCCCGAGACTCCTGGCATTGGTATCAAACCCGCATCCACGCATAACATTTTCTCTCAGCATCACGACCCCACAGCGGATGGCCGGGACAATCGCTCCCTTAGCTTCTCCATGCCTACTCAAAGCGCACCTGGCACTCCCCTCTTCGCCGGAAACAATGCTCCAGATCCAGGGCGAACTGCTGCTGCCGGCGGAAACCACGCCAACGAATGCGTCATCGACTCGTCGGCATACTTTATCCGCACGGAAGCAACACCCACCACACCCCCAAAAGAAATCCTCATGTTCGGCGACGTGGAACCAGACTCCATCTCCCTAACCCCGCGCACAGCACATATATGGTCCGAAGCCGCGCCAAAAATCGCCGCCGGCATTTTGACAGGTATATTCATTGAGTGCAGCTACACGAATGCGCAAGGCGACCCGGTGCTCTACGGGCACCTCTCACCGCGGCACCTCCTCGCCGAACTGCAAAGCCTCGCCGAGATGGTCAAAGACGCGCGACGGGACCACGAGAACGCGAAGGAAGAGGCGCGCCGAGGGCGGAAGCGGAAGCGCGCTAGCAACGGATTGAACCCGTGCAGTCTTGATGCCACGAGTACACCTAACAAAGGCAAAGCGTCGCGCACAGTGTCGTACGTTCCACATGGTGGCGACGATGAGATGATGACGGACTATGCGACAGGGACGCATTCGCCCGCGCATCCGTCATCGCATCCGTCGGCACCTGCTGCGCTCAATATTTCCAGTGTCAGCTCGGAGCATAGTAAGGCGCTGCTAGCAGCTGCGTTCGAGGCGCCGCTTAAGGGGCTGAAGGTCGTGGTCATGCATGTCAAGGATACGATGAGCGATGGGCCTTCTGTTGACGACTTGATCCTGCAGGAATTGCAAGAGGGGGAGGAGGGGAAGGGACTAGGGTGCGTGTTCGAGGCTGCGAAGGCTGGGGATAGTTATTGGTTTTAGGACTTTGGTCTCATTTGTGTTGCGTTGGATGAGCGTACGAGTTTTGAAACGCTTGGTATGATGGTTTTTGTTTTCAATTCATGTGGTAATGAGCGCAAACCTAGGTTAGGCGCGGAGTGGGCGTCAGTGGTTCGATTGGCTTCTTGTGAGCGACTGCGTTGTCGGTATGGTTTTGGCTTTATTGGTCGTGGGATGCAATGGATCTGTATTGAAATCACCCTTCGAACTGCGACTGGTACGCCGTTAAATGGGCCAAGAATTAAGGAGTAGCGTGCACTGGGTGTTATTCAACTTGTTGGTTTTGTACTGATACCCTCGCTATTCAATGCGAGGCCTCAAAATGCGCCTATTCCTCGGATGCATTAGACGGTACTACTTCCCCTTCGCCGTTCCGCCACACCATACTGCTTGAAGATCGTCTCAAGCTGCCTGGTGCGTACGACGGCATCGTCCAACGTAGGCCACTCCCTCCCTTTCTCCACATCACCCTGTCCGCCCTCCACCCACTCTGCGTACCTCTCATATAGCTCAGCAACGCCCCTAGCCTTAACGGGCAATTCTTTCTGCCAACCTGCCCAATCCCACTCCACTCTCGTGACCTTATCCGTAGCATGATCATGCACCTCTATCGTGACCCCATCCTCCAGAAACAAAAACTTCTCCCCCATCGTAACTAAAATCTCTCCTTTCTCTCCATTAATCGACCACATCAGCCCAGGCCGTCCCTTGAAAGGCGTCCCATGCCGAAACCCATGCGTCAACAACGCCCCCTTCACCACACCCCCCTCACCCGCCCTCTCTTCAAGCACCCCCTGTATACTCAGCAAATCAGGCACATCCGTCCTCACCGTCCTCAGCACCTCTCCGCCCTCCCCCAGAATCTTAACGTCTGCCCGCTGGACCTGCATCCTACTCTCAAACTCGGCGTACTCGCCTAGCACCTCATGCACCCAGTCGAGACTATGTCCGTTCTCGATGATAATCGGGTTCCCGCCGTACGCGCGGGACGCAAAATACTCCATCCCCTCCGGCAGTGCATCACGCGGGAGCAGCGTGCCGTAGGACGAGACGTGGCTGCTAAGCACGCGGCCGATCGCGCCGTCTGCGAGCAGCTGCTTTAGGCGCAGCGTCACTGGTGACACGCGGCCCTGGAGTCCGATGATACTGTTGCGCGCATTTACGCCCCCGGTAAGTTCGACTGCGCGCGAGAGGTTTTCGGCCAAGGGCCACTCGACGAACACGGCCTTTCCGGCAAGGATGCTGGGTAGGATGGTGGTGTAGTGGATGTCGACGCGGGTGCAGCAGACGACTAGGTCGATAGAGGGGTCGTGGGCAAGGGCGTCGGGCGATCCGTAGGGTTTTACGGTGGAGGGGAGATGGAAGGCTGTGCGTGCGGCTTCGGCGGCGGAGATGTTGGAGTTAAGGAGGGCGACGATGGTGTAGTGCTTGAGGCCAAGGGGGGAGAGAAGGTAGGGGAGGTGCGCGGATGCGGCCCATGTGGTGATGGCGTTGGCGGAGAGCCCGATGAGGGCGACGCGGATGGGTGGCATTTTGGATTGTAGTGTTTTGCATATCGTAGTCGAAGCGGTGAAGCAAGGATGCCATATATTACGATCTTGGGATAATTGGTAATCAACTGGAGTTTTTGAAGATCTTGCACCGTTACTGGATGATGGGCGTAACGGGGCGGAAGCGCATTAGTTGAACTAGGAATATTAGGATCGTAGGGGCGCGAAAGTAGCCTAGATGTTGAGAAACGCCATCATGGCCGTCAGAAGAAGTCAGAAGAAGTCAGAAACATGTCAGAAGCGAAACTAGCGGGAATAGACAGATCGCGAGCCAAGAAGCATTGTGTGTTGAGATTGGTAAGCGCAACCCAGACGGCTTGAGACTGTTGTTGTCCTCTCGTCGATCTTCTTCCTTTCTCCACACGATTGGACCGCTTGATTAATGAGCCGAGGCGATACAACGTCTGTCTCCGACAAAAAGTTCACCACTTCTGATTCCGAGCAAACACTTTAGTAGAGCGCTCTCCCTAGGAACGAATTCCCGCTTGCAATCATCAATTCCGGCTTCTAGCTCTTTTCAGTATCTCTGGACCTCCAGTAAGTAACGAGGTTCAAATCGCGTTCCGTCATTTGATCTCGTGTCGGCTTTTCAACACCTATTTCGCAAGATGCGAAGGGTTGCGGTGCCTCTGGAGCACCTATGGTAGACATGACGTCATTAGCGACACATCTGGATCCATCAACGACATATATTTTCGGTTGTCGCTATGATTTGAGGGTTTACGCACTGAAAAAGCGACAGAAAATTAATCTAGTGCAGATTAAATGCTCATACAGCCGCAATGCGGTGGCGTTCCTGTGTCAACAGATGCAATCGAGCGTGGTTGCCGAACTGGCCAGGTGCTTATCCCACGAACTCGTCGCCCTCGAAGCATCCTTAATGATGATCCAATGTTTTGGTACATTTCACTTCCAATGAACGAGTTTTGAAAGTTTTTCGTAGGTAGTTTGCCCTGTTCCTGACAATGTGGAAGGGTTTTGTTTAGTGCCGCCACGTGACCTTCTGTTTCGAGTAAGGTATTCTTATCTAGTGGGTCTTTCTCTTCGTTTCGATCCACCGATCGACTTCATCTCCAAATCAATGATGTCTATCTCAACCAATTGAAGTGTAATGGTTCCGAGAGATAGCTTCCTTTGGCTATCTGCGCCTCGAGCGCAATGTGTCCTATACTGGGTATTTCGGTCTCGCGTTCAAACGCGCTCTATTCACGCATCCTCGCCGATTTTGAAACAACGTTCTTTCCCAGCAGCCTACTACCGGGGTGGAACATCTCGCGCAATCATCTTCAGAAAACAAGATCTTCCCCCGGAAGAGTCTTGGCCTGCTATACTTCGCGGCGTCATCAACTCGCCTGACCCTAATGGCCGCCAACTGAACGGCATGGGTGGCGGTGTCTCTTCGCTTTCTAAGGTCTGCGTCGTTGGGCCTTCGGCAAGAGATGATGCAGATGTGGATTATATGTTCGCTGCAATAGGTGTTAAAGAGCCCGAAGTGGACTTTTCAAGTAACTGCGGGAACATGAGTTCGGCTGTCGGCCCTTTCGCAGTGAACGCTGGCTTAGTACACAAAGATGATGGCCACTGCACGGTACGCATACACAACACCAACACCGGCAAGATAATACACTCCAAATTCTCTGTGGAGGATGGCGAAGCGAAGGTTGATGGGCCGTTTGCAATAGATGGTGTCGCTGGAACTGGCGCGAAGATCGAATTGGCGTTCATCGACCCTGCTGGCTCTAAAACGGGCAAGACTCTCCCCACAGGGAATATTGTCGACGTTATCAACAATGTCCGTGTTACCTGCATTGATGTTGGTAATCCCGCTGTATTTGTTCAAGCTCCAAGTCTTGGTGTCGAAGGAGGCATCCTCGCCGACGCCATCGACGCACATCCAGATCTTCTACCACGACTGGACTCTATCCGCCGACAAGCCGCAGTCGCAATGGGTATTGCGAAATCATTGGATACAGTTCTAGGATCGATACCAAAGGTCGCAATGGTCGCTGCGCCGTGTACGCATAAGCTGGTCTCCGGTGAGACTGTAAACGAAGAGGACTGCGATCTGTTAGTGAGAGCAATTAGCGTTGGACAGCCACACCGCGCAGTGCCGATTACTGTGGCAATGGCAATTGCTGTTGCATCGCGTTTAGAAGGGTCTGTTGTCAAGGAAGTGACGAGTTCCACACCGGTCGATGAGGATGGAGTGACTCTTGGACACAACAGCGGGAAGCTGCTCGTTGGCGCAAATTTCGACACTAATGGGACTGTAACAGATGCTACAGTGTTTCGCACTGCGAGACGGATCATGGAGGGGATAGTCTATGCGGACTGAGCTGCGCTTCGAAAACGACATTGACAGCACGGCATGTATCAAGTGCCGGAAATACGAGACCAATCCTGTTTGAATGAATGTAAGCCGTTTGAGCATCCAATTGAAGAGTTTCTGGTCATATCGGTCAAATGATCCTGTCAATTCGCTTCTGATGCACTTGTCCACTCGGGGATGTCATTTGGATTAAAAAGCCGGTGACAGTTCCTTTTTCGGAACAGCGAATGAATCCAATCGCTACTTGGTATACTTCCCGAACTTACAGGTGGCGCTGTATTGCGGGCTTCGCAGTACAGTGCGAAGAGTGACCAGGCGCCCGGGCCCGGTTTTCGTCCGCGGTCTCTCACATTGACGCCCCATTATGGACCACCCAACCGTCTTGCTGCATTCAATACCCTAACATTTATCCCAATGATCTAGATGACATACCTTGTGGAGAAGTGCATTTGGCAAATTCGTGCACGGCTAGTGTCACTTCTGGAAAATGGTACTTCGCGGAACACTAATAAGACGAATCAAACCACGTAGCTAAAGCTCCATTTCGGAAGATGGAAATAGATCTCATGGATCGTATCTCCAGGACTACATATGAAAGCTACTCACTGGTTGATAGAGTGGACTCGATACACACCATTGCTTCCGACTACCTAAAAGAAGATTTTGTGGGATGCGCCACGATTCCATTTGGCATCAAAAGAACTAGCCCCCATGTCGAAATACACTCTAGCCAATAATCGAGTTCACAAGTCATTGTATCCGGACAAGCAACGGACATGGTCATTGTACTGAAGGTCCGTAAAGGAGGGAAGAAAATGCACTTTACAGGGTATAAAGAGGTCGGCTCAGTTTCGAATGATTGTCTTATGAGCAACACATTACGTTCACATTTGTTGACTATTTCTAAAGATCTGAGATGTCTCGCGTTGTTGCGATTGCCGGAGGTTCTGGAGGATTAGGTCGGGCCCTTGTTAACGCATTGAAAAAGAGCACGTACACGCCATTGATACTTGCGCGCAAGGTAACGTTGTTCAGAATCGGTACGAAATGTAGCAACTATAGCTAATAATTCCCAAGCCAATGCACCACTCGAGGAGGAACTGGGTGTTCCGGTGCTGCAGGCAAATTACTCCGACTTGGATTCACTTGTGCAGCTTCTCGGAAGTCACAACATTGATACTGTCGTCTCAACCATTTCCAACTACGACAACAGTCACTTCGCTGAAGCTAGTCTCATCAAAGCCGCCGAGCAATCCATTGTCACGCATCGCTACATACCAAGCGTGTGGAGTGCCTTTGACTACGGCGAAAAGTATGTTTCTAAGCGCAATTAGGCGTTGGATGCTGATTCAAATGGCAGACAAAGTCAAGAGAATGCCCTCGCTGCATCGAGACTCGCTCTGATCAATGCTTTGCGAGGAACCCCTCTTGAGTGGACTGCACTGTATACAGGCACCTTCCTCGACTTCTATGCGATCACCGTTCCTTCCAAAGACAGCGCTGGGCCTTGACATCGACGGCAATGCCGCCGCCATTCCTGGAGACGGAACGTACCCAGTCTACTTCACCCACACCACCGATATCGCCAAGTACACGGTCGCTCTGCTAGGATTAGACCGCTGGGAGAAGAAGTACTTCTTGTACGCCGATATGAAGACCTGGAACGGAGTGATTAAGATTGCAGAAGCAGCGAAAGGGGTGAAGTTCAACGTTGCTTACGACTCAATCGAGAAACTGAAACGAGGAGAGATCACATAACTCCCTGGGCATAAGGCAACTTACGAAGCATTTTTCGGTGGCGAAGAGGGCAAGGTGCTGTTCCAGAAGATCATGGCTGGCGCTGCCGTCTACATGGTTGAGGGGCAAATGGTGTATGAAGGACCACTGCTGAATGAGATGTTTCCTGGTATTAAACCGTTAACCGTCGAACAAGCATTGTTGGGAGATGGTTCTGATTCAGTTACTCGCTAGACGGGGCGCACGTGCTGTTAATCAAGTGCTGGCATAACGGACGAAAAATTGTCAGCAAAACATTTGTCACAAAATTATATGTAAGCGCTGCTCGTACCGCTTGAGCAGTGGGGAAATGAAGCTCATCACAGCACCTCAGTGAGAAGAGAACGTGAAGATTGACGTTACCCCTATGGCCTGCTTCCTTGGAGGCACACTGAGCGCCAGCCCCTTCATGCCTGGTTCTGTCCTCCAGTCATTCCTGTAGTCGCAGATTCTGCTTCCTCGGTCTCCGCCTTCCAAATGAACGGACCGGTGAAATTGGTCTCCGCTACAACACTGTCTTTCAATCCCAGAACTGGAAATAATCTTCCCTGTACATTATCGAAGCCGCTTTGGAGCTTGGCACCATTGCGCGTAAACCAAATGGTCCGTGTAGTAAGATTCACGCCGCATCCGACGGTATCGCCGTAGTAATACGGGAGCTCGAGCCCCACCGTGCTTCCACTCTCGTTCGTACCTGTAAATTGGATGGATAGTGAGTATTTTATGGGCTTCATGGGTTTGGGGGCCACTCACTGATGAACAGGCCACCATCGTCGCCATGATATCCCCATGATTTTGCCGACGGAGCATTGAGGCGTGGAGGCCACCCAGGGAAGTCGATCACTTTTCCACTGATAGTGCAGAATCCCTGTAAGTTTGGTACACAATTAGCAAAGGTTCCTTAAGCCAAATGAATGTTTGGGAGGTCTTACGAGAGCGACTATAATCGCCTCCGGCTGATCATCCATCTCGTCGGGTTTTTCAATGGTCGTTTCAAAGTAGAATCTCTCGAGTCCAGCAGGTAGCGGTTTATTTGCTGAGACACAGACACGGTTGCCCGAAGTATGCTTGACCGTTTTTCCGTCTTCAGAAAGGACTGTGCGGCTGTCGTTGGCCCATTTTGAAGGCAATATACCTGCCCACGCGTCCTGCTGTTTCAAGAGCTCTCCCGCTTCCTTCGCCTGGAACTCGCGCAAGAGTTCAAGAGGTGTCCATCCATACTGGTCTTGTCGATTAAGGCCAGCACCAATAGCAACCAATTGTTTTAGTAACCGAATGCTTCCGTTGACAGCGCAAACCGCTACAAGCTCGGGGTCGTTTTTAGCAGTTGATGGATCGCTTTCTATCAGCAACGAGATAACGTCTTCGAATGATTTCTGCTGGCTTGTCAAAGCCCATTGCTCGTAAGCGAGAATGAGTGCAGTTTTATCGTTATTGTCCTGGAGTTTCGCATCGGCGCCGGCGGCCAATAGCAACCGCACCGATTCGGTCTTGCCAAACCACGCCGCCCGGTGCAGCGGTGTCATTCGTTTCCGTTTATCTGGCTCGTTGATAGCCAAACTGCTTAGATCATCCTCTGCCTTTGCAGCTTCGATAAGCTTTGCTACCACAGTGTCAAAGCCGCGTCCAGCAGCTTGGCGTAAAGGTGTGCGATGCCGCTTCGTTTTCGCATTGATCTCGGCCATTGGTGATTTCTTCTCCAGTAGGGTGTCCAAGATTAGATTTGCAGTCTCCACAGACTCGCTCAGGCAAGCGTAGAATAAGACATTGCGGTTTCGCTGATCGACAAGGTTTGACTGCGCGCCGTGTGCGAGCAAGATCTCAGTGCACTCTTTATTACCGCGTAACGCTGAGTCGTGAATCGCGGTGAGTCCTGCTTTGTTCGGCAGATTTACGTTGGCGCCTAGGTCGGCTAGGAATGCGATGATCTTAGGGTGCTCTGCGATTGCAGCTTGGTGGAGCGCGCTATCCCCGTCGTCGTCGTCATCGTCGATTTTTTCGATAGGACGGCCCTTGCAGAGAATCTCTACCGTCGCCAGGTCACCATATAATGTAGCTAGTTGTAGCGGCCGCGCGGAAACGGAATCATCTTTGTTGATATCGGCCCCACGATCAAGGAATGCCTGCAGTGAGGATCAAGTTAGCATGCGATGATCCGACATCCTATCCTGTCTATATGTACAGAAGTCCACTTGGCATCTAGAATCAAACTAGATAGACATACCTGTAAAAGTGTCCTCGGTACTTCACGTCTTAAAAGCAAGACATGTAGTGGAGATGTGTTTTCGCAGTAGTTGATATCCGACTTTACCCCGCTCGGCGTTTCCTTAAGCAACAAGTCCAATGATTCCACATCTTTGCCACACGAAGCAAAGTAGTGAAGTACAGTCCAGCGATTAAATTCATCGACGTTCATTGTGTCCGCTCCATGTTTCAGGAACAACTCAATGACTTCCTTGCTAGAGTCTTCATACATCCACTCGTGGAAAGCGGGATACGTGTACTGATCTCCAACGTTAGGGTCGGATCCATGCTCTAGCAGAAGCTTAAGCATAGGGATACTATTCCCATTCCAAGCGGTCATTTGTAATGGCGTCTTGGGGTAGGGGAGGCCCGATTTCTCGTTTGGGTCAGCGCCGTTTGCAAGAAGATGCTCGGCCCAGCCTATGAGTCCATAGACGGCTGCTAAATGCAGCGGCTTCAGATCGGTGTGATACGTTGCGCTGTTGTCGGGATTCGGAAACTTTTGCCACGCGTAGAAGAAGCTCGGATTGTGTGATACGAGATGGTCGAGCTCGCTCATGAGTTTCAACCACCTACTGTCTCTCGCGAGTTCTTCAGGAGACCAGAGTTCCTCCACCCGGACAATGTGGTGCCAAAAGTAGGCTTCATGGCGATGCTTCCTGACCGGTTCGAAGTACGTCGCAGTGTCTTCCTTTTTGTCTACGGGTGGTGCAAAACTAACGTCGCCGCGGTCTTCATCATCCACAGATCTGTCGCTTTCGTATCCGCTGTCGTCCGTTGACGTTGAATCTACTGGGGCATCTTCGGCTTTCTCGTCTTCTTGCTTCGTGTCGCTGGGCGGTTCGGCGTGGTCCTCTGCAGCATTATCTGCTTGACTTCCTTCTGTCGCTTCATCGAGGGTTGCAGTTGATATATCCTCCGCATTCTGACCCACGGTTTCACTTCTTTCTTCTTCTTCGCTCGTATTTACTACCTCCTCGGGCTGGCTCCATTGCGGAACCTCCTCATCGGCTGTAGAGCGTCGCTGGAAAATTGGATTGTTCATCGCGCGTAGACACAACATTGCCATGTCGAGATGACCTTCCTTCTCAGATATTGACAAGGTCTTTGATTCCTGTAGGTCGGACTTGCATCGGGCGCAGATCTCGCCATGCTTGTGTGCTTCTGTTCGCTCTTCGTGCGAAGAGCTGAGACAAAACTCTCGTACTCTAGCAGGATCCTGTAGATGGACAAAGTACTCATCGCTTCCGTTCTGCTGTTTGACCCTCAAAAAGGGGCCACTGGCGTCTCGAAGCTGTGCTACCTGTAAGTCGGAAGCAGGACTGAAACGATCCTCTCCGAGTTCTGGGTCTAATGCGCGGGCCTGGGCCTCAACTTCTGGTCCGCGGCTTTCGTCTACAACATGTTAGTACTCAGTGTATAGACGAGCAGTAACATTCAAAACACAGGGACTCGGGAATCTATCGGCTACTTACATGTTCGTTGATATGCGTCCATGACTTCCTGAACCTTTGGAGGCTCAGGCGAAAGCAAGGTAAGTGTAAGTGCCGTACGGAGCAAATCGACGTAGTTGGGAGACATTCTATGGAGCGCATCGTTGTAGATGTTATTCATGTTCTCCGGAAGCGACAGAAGTCTACGAGACAGAGGTCTTTGGAAAGGCTCGCGCATGAAGGGAATAGCGATGTTCCTGATGTACGCAAAGCGAGGCCCCGCTTTGGTAAGAATGGCTTCGGAAGCTTCAGTTAGCTCTGCTTCGGTCAAACCGGCTACGTCCTTGAGGTCGTCGGATAAGGTCGTGACCATGTCATCGTCATTAAAATCTCCAACGTCTATGGAACGAACCTTGCTCCCAACTGCCAGGATTTGGTTGTGGAAGCCCGTATTTGACCGGCACCCAACCAGAAACTTTACGGAAACATTCTCCGATGGAACTTCTTCTGGAATCAGAATCGATTGCAATCTTGTGGCTAGCTCTTGCTGATCATTTTGCGATAGTGTATGGATCTTGTCTAGTGCGACGATGATTCGAAGTTTCAGCCGCTCTGCAATGGACAGAAAAGCGTCGGCAAACTCCGGAAAATTATCATCTTTGCTCGTTTTTGAGCGTGCCCTTCGAGAGCCGGCCTTCGGGTTCTTGAAAACCTTGTTGCAGTCTTCAAGCAATTTGACATTGTCTTCGTCCTCCCGAGCAAGACTATATAGCTTGCAAAGCAGGGTGTTGCAGACTTGATCGACAGTCGGTATTTCTTTGCTGGAGGCACCTGCACCGGTTGTGCCGCAGGGAAGGTAAAATATTGTAGCTGCTTCAACGTCGTTCAGATCGAGTTGTTCCACTACAGATGCCAGTACGATTGACTTTCCAGAACCTAAAGTGAGTCAGCGCACAGTACTAAAGCACCTCAATGACAATAATTATGCAAAATAGACTGAGAACGCTGATTGTACCATTGCCGTACATAGGGACAGATGGCGAGACTTACCTTGCTGACCACTGAGACAGAACAACTCATTGCTGTCCGATGTGACCCATTCAGTGTACATAGAGTGCTCGAAGATCCACTTGCAAGTATTTGGATGCCTTCTGTCGATAGCATCGCCGAATGCACCGCCTGTGTCATTGAGAGGCTTCAAAGCGTCACGATTCTTCTCAAACTCCTGCAGTGCCAAATCCCAAGGAGTCTTCGGCTTCGTCGTTGCCTTGATATCTTTTACCTCGTTGAGTATGGCTTCCTGAAGGGTAGTCTGGGCCTGATGCATCTCTTGGAGCGTAGACTGGAAGCTCCTGAGTTCTTTCACCGTTCCTTCAATCTTTGAGACTGTTCCCTTCATGTCTTCAATGTTGTGCAAGGTTTTGTCTTGAAAGATGGCTTGGCTCTCTTCCAAGATATGCTGCTTCAGTGAAGCAATGAGATCCAACTCTGCTTTGAACTTTTCCTTCGACGTTCCGAAGAAGTCTTTGAACCCGTGCCTAATCTTTGCCAAGGTTCCGGCGCTGAGGTGACGCTTGATGGAGAAGGAGAACCTCAGTACAGCTGCGTATGTAGCTATGATATCTTGGAAGAGTTTTTCAACAACCGGGGACGGCTTCCAGTTGGTTTGCGGCTTCGATCTTTCATCGTACAACCGATCATAATGAGGAATCATGATCACTGAACACCATGAATAAGTGTACATGGACTGGTAGAGGCTACTCACTGATTTCAGAGATATCAGTCAACCCTGAGCCGAAGAATGCGTACAGTTCATAGTTGCTCTGTATCGCCGACAGAGTCAACTTGACCGCGAACCAAGCCAGCCCAACGCTCTCCGGAGCGCCTTTCATGGCATAGTTCCCGACCTCTACAAAATTTCCAATATTTGCCATGATATTGTCAATCCATGCAGCGGGAATCTCTGCATCTCCTACCTTCTTCGAGCCCCATTTCTTTCCTGCGTCTTCCCTCAGGCTACCAGCAGCACTTTGTGCTTCTTCCGGACTCCCTCTCTGTGCTAGGAATTCCTTGAGTAGCGCAAGCTTCTTGCTGCTGTCATGGTAATGCCCTTCAGACTCTCGCTTGAACTCGGTCAAGGCGTCTTTGTAAAGACGGGAACTGGGCGCGCTTGTCGCCATGCTGGGAACGGCCTTGCGACAACCGCACAAATTGTTAACGGAATGCTCAAGAAAAGGGTGACGATGGTAAGCACAGCGACTAAGACGGACGGGCGTAATTTATATGAGCTGATGATGTACATGTGTCCCCACACAAGATCGCTTCGTGAGGCTGAGATCAGACGGCGCTTTGGCTATTGTTCACGAACCCACTACCTTAAAACGGTTAGACCAGGGTTCTGGCTCCTTTCAGCCCCTCAGCCCAACTTTTACTTGGCAAATGAAGACTACTCGCGCTGGTCATCCCGTTTTAGTCGTCCAATTAAATTTCTGCGCTATTTTAGCGCCCGCACGGGTCACTTTACCTTTGCTGCCTGTTGAAAACAGTAAGCGGTCGGCGATTCTGCCAGTATTCTGCCAGAACATTAGAACTTCGAACAACTTTCAACGATTGCAACGCTCTCCAAAATACCAACTTTTTGCCCACAATGCCGCGCGGCGGCCATAAAACAAAGTCCCACGGGTTCGGCGACCACTCTATTGCAACCAGAGCCTTAATTATCACTTTACGCGTCGTCACACGCTGGAAATACACCGAGATCGAGGCCGCCACTGTGGTCGCGGCGAGCAGCTGCAGTGCAATCGTGCGCCGAACAGTGGCAGGCGCCGGCACCGAGGAGCTTATTGACCTCCTCGATACGCTGGAGATGGCAAATACGAGGTCAGAGAGCAATCTAAGCCGTCCTAGAAAGGTCGAAAGATACTCAATAGAGTCAGTTATTATACAAGACGCCGCCTAGTGGTTCCCCTAAGAGACATGGGACGAAGCCGTACGCAATCACACGCCATTAAAAGACCTTTCCCGCCGAACAATAGAGCGAGTTTGCAGCCAGCACCCTCACCCGCAACGCAGCCAGCCGTTGTCGCGCGTAATTCAAGCCTACAAGCCTCCATTGTCGGTATCCCTCCGAGAAATCCGAGCCGAGTACTGTAATTGGGCACTCAAATGGCTCTCCAGGAACGCTTTGTTCGTGTTCACTGACGAGACGTATATCTCCGCCGGTGGCCGCCCACACAAGCGGACAAGGATAACAATCGAGCACGGCCGACCTGCTGAAAGGTGTGGCTTTTACACGGATCCTATATATTTCAAGCTCATGTTTGGGGTGCCATGTGCGAGGACCTCGACGTCAAGCGCCCATGCCTCATATGGGAAGGGGAAACGCCCCAGGAAAAGGGCCAGCACCAGTTCGAGCTTGACCTGGAGAACTTCACTTAGCGTACGCAGGCCACATTTCAGCAAATAAAGGCCCGTCAAGAAGGTACTATCGAATGCCAGATCCTGGGTGAAATCAACGACAATATTCTACTCCAAAATGAGTGCTGACGCTCCGAGGGTAAGCATGGCGGCATGAAACGCCCCAAGGCTCTCGAGCAGGTGTTCAAGCACGAGTCTCTCGTACGGTGTGAAAAGTCTCGCGGAATTGATTAGTTTTTGTATAGGAAATTCGTACTTCATGGAAAGCTTTTTACGTACCTACGAGCTCTCCGTGAGCGTCACCCCGAGCGCCCTATCGTCGTCGTTGAAGACGGCGCGCCGGCCCATACAAAAGTCGAAGCTCTCTGCCACGCAGAGCGCAAATATGAAGGCTGTAACGAGCACCTCACCCGAACAATTCACCAGATCTCAATCAAATTGAGCCTATTTGGGACTACATAAAGGATCAATTGCAAGGCAGATTTCAACGTGCGGCAGCAGAAAATGCAGTTATTGAAGGCCGAGCTTTGGCCACCGATGAATCGAACCTCGCTGGCCCAGCTTGTAGGGCAAGTACCCTCAGCTTCGAAGAGAAGCTTCGGAAGGTCATGCTTTTGGAGGGTAATAACAGCTATCATGGCTGACTTTTGTATATATAAACAAGGCTCTATTTTTAGAAGCATTTCCAGAAGATCAGAAGTCGAAATCGACGTCAATTTGCTACGTTCACAAGCTCGATTTCCTGACGTTTCCAGCCCATACGTTTGCCACACAAAAGAAACAGAATCGTCTCATTGGTGGGAGGCCCCTGTTACCCCTGGATCCACCCTCTTCGGTACGATTGGACGACTAAAATGGGATGACCAGCGCGAGTACCTATGGTGTGTCTTTCGTACACTTATCCCACGCATGGCCAAAATCTGCCGTACACGGGCCACATTGAAATAGCCAATCAGGAGAGCTGCTAAGTGAACACTAAATCTGTATCGTAATATTAGCAATTTCTATTTACTAGCTAAAATACGCTTATTTTAAAATTATCTATACTTATAAACATGCTAAAAGCTACTAGCCTACTTACTTATAAAATATATAAAATATAGAAAATATAATGCTAAAAAGCCTAATTTATTAATAAATTTATTACCTAATTAAAAACCTTTTAATATTAATAATCTACGTATTTTTAGAAAGGCTAACTTACTTAAAGGTGTTAATTATAGTAGTTTAATTATTTTATTTTATTTATACTTCTTTACTAACGTTATAGACTATATAGTATACTATATAAATTAATATATTAAGGCGCTCCGAGTAGCGACGCCTTGTAATTATTATAATTAAAAACTAATATCTTTAGTAAAGCTTTATATATACTTCTTAATTATTATTTATATAGGTGTCTACTAGGAGCCCTTGTTAGTAAAGTACTAAAAAAAGGGCTACTAAAATACTCATATATATAAAATTAATAAGTTAATATCCCGCCAGCGTTGGTAGTAGCTAGATTAGTACTTATACTATACTAAGATAGAGTAGAGCTTTTACTCCTTATTTAACTATATTTAAAATTTCTTTTAACTACTTTATAAGCGCTTACTTTTATATTAGACGCCTAATAAGCACCTTTATATTAATAAAGTAATTATAAAATTTACTAAACGCGTGTTAAAGAGAGTAATAATTAAAATAAAGCTTATATTTAAGGGCTATAAGATCTAGTATCTAGTAAATAATAAAATAATACTTAACTAGCTTTTTTATACCTATAGGAAAGGATCTATTAATTTAATTAAAATTATTAGTACTAACGCTACTAGTAGATCCTTAAATTTAATAAAGTTTATCTTTATTATTTTTATACTTGCTAAGAACGCTGCTAGAGAAAGGGTTTTCTAACTAGCTATTATATTATTTAAGATAATAACCTTTTTAATATAATACCTATACTTAAATATTTTAAATCTAAAGGCGTCGGCTATGCTAGGACTATTAAGATAATAAAGATAATAATAAAGAAGATGTGGCGCACAGTCACAACGATTAGGGAGCTCGAAAACAAAGTCTATTAAGGAGAAGAAACTCTATAATAACTAGCTATTTATAGGTTTAGAGGATCGCGTGCTTAGCTACTTAGCTACTTAGCTTAACTTTAACTAGTATAAAAAGCTCTAATAAGGTGCCTTTTATAATATACCTCATAGCTTATAAAACGTAGCACGATAAGCTAAATAGTAACTTAAAGTATAAAAGGTAGCGAACTTACGCGTAGAGTTTAAAAAGTGTCTAGCTTAGATCCTTAGCTTACTAAGTAATTAGTCTAAGTAGCTAGTTTATATATAGTTCTAAGAGAAAGGTAGAGAAGAAAAGGAAGTAGCGTACTTTTACTATAAAGCTTTAATAAATATTTAAAAGTAATTATTTACTTATAACGTAACCCGCGCGAGTACCTGCGTAGAAAGGTAAAAAAATAAAAGGAGTAGCGTACTTTTACTATAAAACTTTAATAAACGTTTAAGAGTAATTATCTACTTATAATATAACCCGTGCGAGTACCTGCGTATATAAATATAAAAAATAGGTAGCTATAGGATTATAGCGCCTAGCTAGTAAAGGCTTACTTACTTATAAGCTTACTATAATTTATGCTTTAATATTTCCTAAAAAGACTAAAGGAGGGTTTACTATCTACCTTTTTTACTTAAGCTTAGTTAATAACACCTTCTACTAATCCTTTTAAATCTAGCTTTTAATTTTACTAATCTCCTTACTTATAAGCTTATTATAAAGCTTATAAGAAGCTTCTCCTTAGAGCGCGTACTAAAGGCGGTTATACTCTATAGGCTTCTATTAATACTAGCTATTTACTCTATATAGGCACTTATAGCTTGTATTAGGAGTGCGCCCTCTAAGCGTAGCGTACATGCCTGCGTGCTTAGTTGTTTAGTCAAGCTACGCGAGCCAGCGAGCGTATCCTTCTAAAAATAGAGTTGCTACTACGCCTGGTCGCGATAGGTTATCAAGCTCTCTCTAAGCCTACTTATAGTTGTATCGTAGTGCTAAGCATAGGAAATCCTTTATTAGCAGCGTACCTTTTATCTCTAGAAAATCTAGGAGCACAGCGTTGGCGTGTGCGCGGTTCTATTCAGATAGCTATTTAGTTATGTCTGTTATTCTGCTACTCTGTAGGCGTAGGGTGACCTCTCTATATATATGTCATACCTGCTCCTTCTAGTTATTATCGCTTAGATAGAGATTATTCTTAAGTTCTTTTATTAGCGCCTATAGTGTCTACTAATTACTTAACTATAGTATTATAAGCTTTCGTCTTTATAAATTAATTATAATATAAATTTAGTTCTAGAGTGCCTAAAGCTTTACTATAAGTTAAATATAAATAGTAGACTCTAGCCTATAGCGCTTAAGCTATTATATATAGGGCTTACTTTTATTATTTAGGTCTAGTAGCTCTAGAGCCTAGTTATATATATTTATCTATTTAAAAGCCTTAAGGTTAATATAACTTTATATCCTTTAAGTATTTATATAGTACTTAAGCTACGCGTGCTAAGGTAGGAATAAATTATAAGTTATAAGTTAGTTACTTAATAAGAGCTTTATAAAAGTTATTATATAGTTAGGCTCTATCGCAGAACGTAAGATAATAAGACGTAAGTATAAAAATAATAAAAAGAAAAAAATAGTTTACTATTATAATTATTAATTAGTATAAAGTAAGTATATTATAAAGTATTATAAAAGTACTAGGCTTATAACTATCGCGTATAGTTAACTTTAATTAAAGAGCTTATAAATAAAGTTTATTAAGGAGAGGAAGCTCTACTAAAACGCTAAGCTATTTAGGAGTTTAGGGGATCGCGTGCTTAGCTACTTAGCTACTTAGATTAACCCTAGCTAGCGTAGAAAGCTCTAGCAAGGTGCCCTTTTGCAATAATAGTATTAACTTTTATATAGCTACTTAGTACGTTAAAAAGCTTTATTAATGCTTTAAAATAGTATTAAATAATAAGCAGATCTTTATAGACGCCTTTAGTAATAAGCTTATTAAGTTACTAAGGATACTAATAATAATAAATAATTATAATACCTATAAAAGTAAGTTTAATTAATTTAATTAGTATAAAAGCTACTGTTTTATTTAGTAAGCTAAATAGTGCACCTAGCGTCTTTTACTTTATTTTTTACTTAATTTAGTACTAAATAACGCCTATAGGCTATTATTATACTTATCTTAGTTATTAGTAAAAAGATAGGTTATAAAAACTTTTTATATATTTTAATTGACTAGCTTTTCGAGCGCGGAGGCCGACTTTGTAACAGTAGTAACAAACGTTAGCACGTAGACGATATCGTCAGCGACGCTGGCAGCTCCCACACGTCTACAATGCTGTTTGCAGAGGCGAAGACTTGTGTATCTTGTGCGACGTCTGGGCGTAAAAAGCACAACTCACGGCCTCCACGGCAGCCTCTTACAACAACTTCTAGCAATCGTAAAGCTCCTCTACGTACTCCGCGCAGTACTTTTGGCTATAAGGCGTGTAGGCTACTTTTATATAGGCTTAAGGAGCGTCTTAAGTGCTAGCAAAAGTACCTATAGCGCTGTTAAATAATTATATTAAAAGACACCTCTTAAAGCTTAATTATTAAGTAGTTTTATGAAAATACTATAAGAAATTAAGTCTTTATATAAATTTATATATAATCTAATTTCCTTTAGTGTTTGTTAGAAGTTTGAGCAAAGCTCCGATTAGCCATTTTAATGTGGCCCGTGTACGGCAGATTTTGGCCATGCGGGGGATACGGACGAGGATTGGGTGGTCAGAGTGCATGGCCCCGCTTCCGGCGCTTAAACGTTCGATGAGCTCATCGTTGATGTGTGTCGTATGATCTATTCAGGCCATCGTGATGTTCGCTACCAGTGTTAAGGACGTCGAATCACCTAGCGTGCTTGGCTCGGCGTGGTTTCAACAACAACTCAACTCTATTCAGGTCGGTGAAGACCATAAAGAAAAGCTTATTACACTTCGCGTTGCACCCAATACCGTCTTTAGGCAGTAATATCACATGCGCACAGATTGCAGGGAGAAGAGCTGGGTATCAGGGAGGCTTTCAGTTTCAAGGCTAGATAGAAGCGGATTGACAAAAATTAAAGTAGTCTAAAGGAAGGCTAACCTAGCCACAGAAAAACAAAAAGAGCTTAAATGTATAAGACAGGAACGACAGGACTCACGTCAGGTACAAAAGATCATCGTCGCGTTTCTCAGGGCAAGCTTTTCTTTTATCGTCTTCAACGACCTATTGCTGTCAGCTAGTATGTCGCATAACACCCCTGCTAAAGTAAAATCGTATAACTTTCTAATACCTCACCAACTTTTATAGGATCTATAACAGTGATCTCCATTAACCCAAGTATAATACTTTTGTAATAGTCTCTGAAAAAGCAAATTTGACTTAAGCCTCTATCAAGCTTGAAGAGCCTTCCTTACAACCCGAACGCGCTCCGCTACTCTCATCTCCCAGCTCCCCTACAACCTCACCAA
This sequence comes from Bimuria novae-zelandiae CBS 107.79, assembly GCA_010015655.1. Classification (NCBI taxonomy): domain Eukaryota; kingdom Fungi; phylum Ascomycota; class Dothideomycetes; order Pleosporales; family Didymosphaeriaceae; genus Bimuria; species Bimuria novae-zelandiae. The sequence continues at coordinate 200,544 of ML976667.1, read as the reverse complement.
TTCAAGCCCTTACCTACTTATCGATCCAACCCTAGCCTCTCCGCACTCCCCCATCAACTCAACGCGCGGTGAGACCCCATCGTCCCTATACCCGAAATATCCTTTACACCAAGCGTCGCGATTTCCTCTGCCAACTACCGAACCAGATCACCCCAGGAATACCTTGCCACGAACACCTCCCAAAATAACTTCTAACATAACTTCTAAAATAAGCTACCTCGGTATCAACTTCGGAGCTTCGCGAGCTTCGAGAAGCCGCCGTAGAAAGCTTGAAAAAGAACTCGATACTACCTCAGTATTACCCACCTTTACACCGCGAGGTTTTGTCTCCACCGAGCTGACTACAGCGAGATCTCTTACGCAAATACCCTTAGACATCGGCCGAACTTCACAGAAAGTGCGTCGCTGCTACAGAATACTCAAAGGAGATGCTATGACTAACGCGTGTGTACGATCAGGGCCACAGCTGCAAAGAGACTAGATTGGCCATATCGTGGTCGTAAACATCGGCTCTGCTAATAAGGCGTATGAAAGGGAGGATTTCACGGGTATGACTGCTCCATTCATTCGATAGCTAGCTGAGTCATGGCACGGAAGTCACGGAAGACATGGGGAATCTTCCCATATCCACTGTTCCCTAAACCTACCGCGGGAGACCCGAGACTGTCATCGTGCAGGCTTGCTAAAAGCAAGCTCCCCTAACGTTTGCAGCACTCTCGCACACGAACAGTGAACGCGATTTAAGGTAACCCAAATATCATTAAGATAAGAAACACCACCTAGTATGCGCTATCCATATCCCTACACACACCGTACGCCCAGGAGCTCTTCCCGGGACGCACAAGAAGCGAAATTTCCAAGAAAACACATCTAGCTCTCTAATACCGCAATGAAACTTTCCAAGAGCAGTGCCGCAGCACTCATCAGCCAGGCCCAACGTTTGAAACCCCCATTACAGGCCCCGTTCAATACCCGGTAGGCGAAGGGGGAGACGTGGGCCACACAGCCGGGTATCCGGTCCCGGTCGGGAAAGCTGTACCAGAAGGATAATAATGTCGCTTCTCCACGTCCTCCTCGGCGTCATTGACATAGCCGCCCCAGCGAGGCGCGAGCTTGTAGTCGATTTGGAGACCGCGGCGGTTGATCTTTGCCTCGGGCGTGACGATGGCCCTAGCGTAGTAGACGGCGGTGCCTGTAGAAGTGCCCGTAGGAACAGGAACACTTGTGCCAGTAGGACCACCAGTGCCATAGTAGCGAGGGGCAACATGATAAGCCTCAGGTTCACGGACTTCCAGGTTTCCAAAACCCCAGTTTCCCAAGATTCCCCATGGAGCTGGGAAAAGACATGTCAGCACGGTGTGGAATTGGGACGATAAGAGTGAATAGCATAATACGTACCGGCAACGGAAGCTCCCGCCAGAGCGAGAATGATGAATGACTGCATGTTGAACTTTAGGGGTGTGTGATCCAGATGTGGGAAGCGAGTGGGAAGGTCCGGTCCAACCTATAAGAATATCTCGACGGCGTACTCGGGCACAGACAAGGCAACCGGCCTATGACGAAAGAACGAACTAACTGTCGACGCCGTATGGATGCAACTTGGTGGGCGGTGCAGCGATGAGGCAACGAGACAGTGTCCCTATATACTTGCGACGCCTCAGCTGCCTTCTCACTCTCAAACCGATCGGCCACCTATTTATCTAGCTCTCGGGTGCACCCATTTTGCACGCGGGAGGTTTGCGCCGTCGACATGGTGGGCACGCCTTCCGTGCATGGTGCAGATCGGCTTCCCAATTCCCGGTTCTATCTTCGCGCATGCGTCTGTGTTCCTATCATGCTCCCAACCGGGCCTTTCGACAGTTTGGCAGCAGAACACACCAGTGACAAGACGATGTAGGATTCCTGCGGAACGTGGGCTGAAGGGTTTGTTGTACACCTGTTCTCAAGGCGTAGTTTGTGCTGACAGATGTTCGTGTCCACCCGTGCCTGCATACGCAGACGCGAGAAGTACAGGTAGCCAAGTAAGCCTTCGGGGAGGTCCCCTATCGCGCGCCCACACACACCCAACCATCGAGTTGTTGGAGCTCGGAAGGATCGACTCTATGCATCAGCTTGTACGTTACACATTGTTCGTCTATGCTCATCGCATGTAGGCATCTACCTGATAAGCCGCACGATAATGCAAGAACATGCTGCATCTAGGGTAGAGATCGGCATGCTTTCGACGGACTTCGAGATGAAAGGACGCCGTGATGCAAATCGCAATGCCGCTCGTAATGTGAGCGTAGTGGTCGGACCGTTGAAACACAGTGTTGAACGCCACCTTCGGGCGCTAATAGGCGGATGTCGATTACGAAGCTCATCTGGGATCGACAGGTCACTCATCGCGTTCAGGTAACGCCTCCCGCGCCGTAGCCAAGCAAGTGGGGGTCAATACGTCGCAGACTAAATTAGGACACTCGGCCAAACCATGTTTGCTGGTATGAGAACAGATGGTGGATGCGAATGTGCGATAAGGCAGGTGGTATTCCCGTGAGTCACGATTGTTTCCACCGTGTCAGCTCGTAAGCTCTGCGATTGTGCCGTATTGTCTCGCACTTAATATCCCGCCTACCTGCGCGTTTACTCAGATTTCTCCGATGCTCTGCATGGATACTAAGGATACCTGAATCCTCTTCCGAGAAGATGATCTCGAATTCTGATTCTGAATAGCAGCGGTAGCTTGAAATTGCGATATGCTTTTAGGGTGATTTAGCGTTGGAATATCAGTAATGAATTGTTTTGGCTTGCTGTGCGACGAGGCGTCGAAGATTGCGTGTACCTGCAGGCCGCTGAAAACTTCTTCCGCACACCGGATGCAACACGAAAACTATCCTGACGCTATCAGCTTGGAGAGATAACGGTTCTCAGGGCTGCCCGATGTATGGTCAGAACAGACCAAATCTCTTCGCCGCAAAGCTCCAGCCGGACAACAGCGCAGTTGCTCCGGTGAAAACGATGAGTGATCCATATCCACTCCCATATGCGAGACCGACTCTCCACGAGCCTGCGCGCAGCAATGCTTCTGATAAAGGACCGCTAAAAAGGTTCGCGACGCCCTTCCCAGCTGATAAGCAGGCAAAAATCATGCCCGAGTCCGCGCCCCTCCGTTTCTCTTTTGTATCTCGCATGATGGCGCTCCATGAGCTGGAGTTACTTCCCGCAAGCGCCCCGTACAGCAGGCAGAATGCGTATAGAGGTGCCAGACTGGTTGCTAGACCCCACAGCAAGAATACGGTGAGAGAGGAGCCAAGGGCCGTTAGGCCGATGCAGTAGGTGACGTCGAATCGATCGACTGCGGCACCCATGCAAAAACATCCCACACATGCAGCGCCATTGAGCAGTATGACTGTGACTGTACTTTCGGTACTGCTCGCATCCAGCGAGCTTGCGAATGTTGGTAGATATATGGCTGGGAGAAAGTAGCCTAGTCCTTGGAGTATGCTGCCCGACTGCAGGACCAGGAAGTTTGAGCACGTCCAGAACGACATGTCGAAACTCCTCGACTGGGTCGACTGGGACAGCGGCAGCCGAGGTTTGAAGACGAACAAGACCGGGACGTTTAGAGCAACGAATGACAAGGCGCATACGCGCAGCGTAGTCCTGAATCCGTACTTCTCCAACAGCCATTGCAAAACGATGGGCAGGATCGCCCCTGAAAGGCCGAGACCTGCCATGACGGCGCCGTACGCGAATCCGCGGCGAGTGACCCACCACTCTTCGATGTAGAAAAGGATGGGAGTCCAGGCGAGCCCTCCGCCGATGGCGTACATGATGCCTTGGCTAACGACCAGATGTGTGATGCTCGTTGCTAGGGACCCCAGACCCAAGGAGAGACACATGATGGTAAGGCCTACAGGCGTTGCCCATACACGTAGTCTTGGGTACCACTTCAAAAGCACAAACATGGGGATGATCCACATGTACATGATGCCCTATTTCCCGTCAGTTGTGGTAGGCTTGAAGGCGTGGTCAGCGTTACCATTGCACATGCACCCACAACGGCGATGTTGCTCGATCCGGCGAAGTCATGGGTGCTGTAATACTCTTGGAAGATACCATAGGAGCTCGCGAAACCTGATGTCGGTCAGTGTCTTCGGTACCGATTGTTTGCAGGCCGAATGAAGTACCCCAAACCAGTCCTTCGAGCATGAAGCAAGCGAGAAGGAACAGCCATGCATGCCTGCCGCCGTCCGTGGGCGGCAAAGAAACGGCTCGGCCAACTTCATCTGCAAGTTGGTCCTGGAATGCTTCGTTCTCAACAGAAGCTGCAGGTTGAGGATAACGGATTAGCTCGGTGTCGACGGTGTGCGCGGAAGCCATTGTGTTGACGTTAGACCCTGGGTAAAGCTACTGTCGATTCCTCGGAGCCTGAGAGGCTCTTTTAAATATGCATGATGTCGACTGTAGGGCGTGCCGGTGAGCGGCCATCTCCATGGAGACAAACCCATAGGAAAGGTGGGGAAAAGCGGAAAGCGTTGGGATGGGAGGATGACGGTTGTGGCTTGACACCGGCTTATTCAGCAAACACGTGGCTGAGCTTGGAAGAGAAGGCGCGAAGCACGACTTTGGTGAATGGACGCGTGCGACTCCGGCGACTTGCAATCAATTGTCCTTTTTGCGCCTTCCCTGGTGTTGATATGCTTCAATAATACTCCACGATCTGCATCGCCCGCTTCAATCCCGCCATGGACGACTCTTCGCGGGCCTCCAAAAGGAGAAAGTTCGATACGCCAACCTACAATGCGCCCAGCTCGCAAGCAAAACATTCGACCGTCAGAAAATCTGCCCGGACTACTCGAACTACCTTCAAAGCCGACGGGACGCCTAAGGAGCAAGAGACACCTACAAAGAGCGCATTGAAGCAGTCTCAGAGAAAAACGAACGATGCAGGACGCCAAAAAGAAGCAGTCGAGGACGTTGATGTATGGGACGATATCGAGGGCGCACTGGGTGAGAGTCCAGCGAATAAACAGGCCACAAAACCATTGCCATCCGCGAAGAAGCGAACGACTCGGAAGACAGTGGCGGAAGATATTGCGAACGAGAGCACCAGCACCGACGAGTTGCTGAATGCGACACCGAGTAGAAGGACAAGGAAGGTGACCTCCAATGGAGAGAGCGCGAGTCGGTCCGCCTTCAAGTCGCTCGTGAACGGCTTCAGACATCCAGGCGAGGCGGATGCTGAAGAGCAGGACGACCTCGCCGCAGAAGTTGCAACACCATCGCGACGTGCTTCCAGACGAGCACATGACGAGCGCCAGGCGCCCAACGGCACCGGCAGCCCCGTCAAGCCGGGCTCGCTGCGGAAACCACGCGGCAAGGCACGGCTAGAGGCAGCATCCGAGGTGGAAAGCACGACTGCTTTGGCGACACCTTCCTCACGACGAAGACGGCAATCGCGCTTCCGAGAGGACGAGACCATCCCCGAGACAGATGACGAGCCAGCAAAGCACCGCCCAAGCGTCCCGTCGGGGACAAGTGCGAAGCGACGAACAACCCGAACTGAGCACACAAAGAACCAAAGCGAGGCTGCTACAAATGACGATGGAGGAGAGCAAGCCGAAGCGGGCGCCGAAGAGGCAGACGACGACGCAGTGAGTGTGGACGGCAACAGTATTTTAGGCAGTGTCCTCGACCCGACCGAGCCCAGTCCTTTCAACAAGCCGTCGTCTGCACAGAAAGCGAAGCCAGACATACCTCTGCTGTCTGGCTTTGCCGAGCCCGGACGCGAACTTGATCTCCTCAAGACGATCGTCCTGCAACGCATCTCTGGGAAGCGACCTGTACCTTTGGTCGGCCTGGACGATGCGTACATGACTGTCCACCAGCTCGTTGAAAACACAGTCACGGCCGGAGAAGGCAACTCTATGCTTCTGATTGGAGCACGAGGGAGCGGAAAGACGGCGCTCGTCAACAAAGTCCTCACCGAGGTCTCCAAAGACAACAGCCACGACTACCACGTAGTCCGCCTGAATGGCTTTATCCACACCGACGATAAGATTGCCCTCCGTGAGATCTGGCGCCAATTAGGCAAGGAGATGGACCTGGACGAGGAAGGAGGGGGCGTGGGCAAGAACTACGCCGACACTTTGACCACTCTGTTGGCACTGCTATCCCACCCTTCAGAACACACAGGAGAGTTCACAGACCAAGTCGCCAAAGCGGTCGTCTTCGTCATGGACGAGTTCGACCTATTTGCCCAGCACCCGCGTCAGACGCTGCTATACAATCTCTTCGACATTGCGCAATCGCGCAAAGCTCCCATCGCCGTGCTCGGCCTCACCACGCGCATCGACGTCGCCAACAGCCTGGAAAAGCGCGTCAAGAGCCGCTTCAGCCACCGCTACGTCCACCTCTCCCTCGCCAAAACCTTCACCGCCTTCCAGGAAACCTGCAAAGCCAACCTGCTCATCCAACCCGAGCTGCTCACCGTCGAGGAACGCAGCATCCTGTCCTCCTCCGCGCCCAAGAAGTCCGCCAAGAAAACAAAGTTCAGCACCCACACCTCAGTGCTCTCGCAGTGGAACGCGAACATCACGGTAAGCCGTTCCTCCCTATATATTTTCCCGACACAAGCTAACGTCTTCCACAGACCCTCTTCCTCTCCTCCACCTTCCTAACAACCTACCTCGCCCCCCTCTTCTACACCTCAAAATCCATCCCAAACGCCCTAACCACCTTCCTCCTCCCCGCCGCCACGCTCAGCACCTCCCTGCCCCTGCCCACATTCACTTCCCACCCGCCCGATTCAAAACTCGCCCTCATCCCACATCTGTCCACGCTCGCCACGGCGTTGCTCATCGCCGCAGCCCGCCTCGATATCATCCACGACTCGGACGCTGCGAACTTCAACATGGCGTATGACGAGTACGTTGGGCTGGCTGGGAAAGCGCGCGTGCAGTCGGCGGCGGGGGGGAATAGCGCGACGGGCGGGGTGAGTAAGGTGTGGGGGAGGGAGGTGGCGCGGCGGGAGTGGGAGGGGCTCGTGGAGTTGGGGCTCGTTGTGCCGGTGTTGGGTGGTGGCGGAGGAGGAGCATTCGCGATGGTGAGGTGTGATGTTAGTCTCGAGGAGGTCGGGGCTGTGTTGGCGGGGATGAAGGGTGCGGAGAGGGGGTTGGAAAGGTGGTGTAGGCAACTTTAGATGGGTAGGTTAACATATGTGAAAGTTGGGTTTTGCATAGCCCTAGCATGGCATAGCTTGGACAAATCACACAAGCATGTACACACCCCAGCACTCACTCTCCAAAACAGCACCCATTTGAACATCAAAATAAAATTTTAATTTTACAAAAAAACGCCCACCTACCTCTCCATTCCTACAATTTACTCCCCCCGCCCAACAACTCGGCTCCCGCCCCGGAAATGCACAACTTCCCCGTCTCCTTCACCCTTGTCTGAAACACGACCTTCTGCCCAACCTTCCACATCTCCGTCTGCAGCGTCTGCCCCGGCAACACGGTCCCCGCAAACCGCACCTTGATATTCTTATACATACCATACGTCTGCAGGACATGCTTGCCCGAGATGCCAAAAAAGCACAGCCCATGCAGAATGGGCGTTTCGAACCCGCCGACCTTGCTGAACTCTGGGTCGATGTGGAGAGGATTGCGGTCGCCCGAGAGGCGGTAGATGGCAGCCTGTTCCTCGGTGGTCTTCTCCTCGACGACGGCGTCGGGGGCGCGCTGCGGTGGCTTATGCACGGCGGTCGCGGCGCCGCGGTTTCCGCCCTTGGGGCTGCCGCCGAAGCCGCCGGAGCCGCGGATGAATACCGTGCTCTCGTTGTAGAAGACTTCCTCGCCGGAGGCCGCGTCGACGGTGGTGGTGCCCTGTACAACGACGCCGGCGGCGCCCTTGTCCATGACCTCGATAAGCTTGGGGTATGTGATCAGTTTGGCTTCAGTCGGGATGGGGTATTTGCGGATCTCAAGGAATTGCTCGCCGTGGAGCAGCATCATGGGGGAGAAGTTGGGGACGATGTCCTCGAGGTTGTAGGAGGGAACGGCGTTGAATTGCGGGATCACGCCGAAGGTGGGGTATGCTTGGAAGTTCTCGTTGTTTTCGAAGACGAAGGGGAGGTCGGTTCGCTTTGCGCCGATCCCGAGGTCTGTGATAGCTGTAAGTGTATGTCTGGAGGGATTTGAGAGGAAAGGGCTTACTGTAGAGGATGACGTCCTTCTCGTCGTACTGGAACACGCTGCCTTCGGCCTTGGCGGCCTTGGCGGCCTCAATGGCCTTGACATAGTCGACCTCCTTGGAATCATCCTTCTTGCCCTTGCTCGTGTTCTCAATGTTAGCCATAATGCTCTTGAGTCCGCTGGCGTTGTCGAATGGATGGTCCGCGCGTCCGTCGTCAAAGTTGTTGATCCTATCCCATTTCTCCAGTACGGCTTCGGGCGTGAGCTTGACGTCCACGGGGAAGCCGTTGCCACCTGTACGCTGCCACCTCGTCGCAGCAACCCATCCCTGACCAGTCTCGTAGAGACCACCCGTGGGTTCAGGAGCCTTGTCTGAGCAGAGGAGGACGACAAGGGGAGCGACGTAGTCAGGCTTTAGTGCTTGAACCATCTCCTCAGGCATGATGGTGCGGGTCATGCTCGTACCGGCGTTGGGTGCGATAGTGTTGACAAAGATGTTGTACTTCTTGCCTTCGAGCGCAAGAGACTTGGAGAAACCGAGGATACCGCACTTGGCTGCAGAATAATTGGCTTGACCAAAGTTGCCGTAGATGCCGCTGGTCGAAGTCGTGTTCAACACGCGGCCGTACTTTTGCTTGAGGAAGTATGGCCAAGCAGCCTTGCTGCAGGCGTAGGTGCCGAAGAGGTGCACCTGGTAGATGATGTCCCACTGCTCGTCGGTCATGTTGGCAAAAGCCTTGTCGCGGAGGATACCGGCGTTGTTGACAAGCACGTCGATGCGGCCGTAGGTATCGATTGCGGTTTTGACCACTGCCTCACCGTCGACGACGTTGGCCTTGTTTCCGACAGCCTGGCCACCGAGCTTCTGGATCTCTTGCACGACGGCATCCGGGTTGACGAGATCGTTGACGACGACCTTTGCGCCGAGCTTGGCGAAGAGAAGAGCGTATGCGCGGCCGAGACTACAACTGTCAGCTAGCATTTTCGAAAGGAGTATGTGGACTCACCCTCCACCGGCACCCGTGACCAGCACAACCTTGTCCTTGAAGCTGGGCTGCTCAGTCTTGGGGCTAGGAGAAAGGTTGGCAGCAGCCTCTAGCAGACCCAGCGCATCCGCGGGACCGTCAGGATGGTCGGGGTTCGAGAAGTCGACCACATCCTTCCACTTGGCCGCGATAGCCCCCGGCGTGAACGAGTCGTCGGGCTTGAACAGCGCACCCTTTGACCGCTCCCACCGCAGCTTCGCCATGTGACCTCCACCCGCCTCGTATATCGAGCCCGTCTCGGTAGATGACTTGTGTGTGAGCACGGCGACGAGCGGAACGATCCACTCGGGCTTGAGCTTCTCGAGGACATCCGGCGGCATCACCGTCTCGGTCATGCGGCTCGCGGCAATGGGCGCAATGACATTGCAGAGGATGTTGTACTTGAGACCCTCCTTCGCGAGCGTCTCGGTGAAGCCCACGAGCGCAAGCTTCGCCGCAGAGTAGTTGGTCTGGCCGAACGACCCGAACAGACCGGCCGCCGACGCGGTGCTGATCAGTCGTCCGTACTTCTGCTTCCGGAAGTACGGCCATGCTGCGCGGGCGCACTTGTACGCTCCCTTTACGTGGACCTTGTAGATCAGATCCCAGTCGGCCTGCTTCATGTTCTTGAACGAGACATCGCGCAGGATACCTGCGTTGTTGATGAGCACATCGACGCGCCCAAAGTTGTCGATGGCCGTCTTGATAATGGCCTCGCCGTTCTCGACTGAATCGTAGTTGGCAACCGCCTTGCCGCCGGCGGATCGGATTTCGTTGACGACCTTGTCTGCGGCCTAGTTCAGTCAGTATAGCGTTCCTCGACCATATTGTGGAGTAGATGGAGGATGCCATGGCTGAAGGCAGTGGGGCCCATGTGAAAGTCCACCACCACTTCGTGCAGGAGCCCAACATATTCGGACAGATGGGAAAGTGGGACAAACATACCGCCGATCCAGCTCCCTCGCCTTTGAAGCTGCTGCCGAGATCGTTGACCACGACATTGGCGCCGCGGCTGCCGAAGAAGATGGCATACTCGCGACCTAGACCACCACCGGCGCCCGTCACCACCACCGTCTGGCCGTCATACCGCAGCTCCGAAGGTGCCATGATGTGTGAAGGTACTATGCAAAGGTGCGAAGCGTCTGTGACAGTCGTGCACGGCTACAAAGCAATGTCCGCTACTCAATTAACCGCTCCGCAAACGGTTCGTTCTATGACCTCTGGCGCGTCTGTCCAGAAGTTCAATGATAATATACAGGACGCGAAAGGGAGAGAGAGAGAGAGAGAGAGAGAGAGAAAAAGTATATTCAGATGGCGCAGAGGAGTGGAAAAGCAGCGTGGTTTTGTGTCTCGTGAAGCTCTAGGCGATGAGGTGATCACTCCTACCGACATGCCGAGGTCCATGGCGTAACGCCGAACCTGGGGTGCTAAGTTGTGGGGTGCACACGTGACGCGTCATCTTCACATGCGAGGTCCACGGCAAACCAGCGCAAAGCCTCGACATCACCTGCCACTCCAAAGCCACGCTACCGAGCTGCTACAGACGGCGCATCAGCAAAACGCCGCATCGGTCCTTTTTGGGTGCTTTCGCGTGCTTGTGAAGATTGCTCGTTTACGTCTTGTGCGGGACATCTGGAAATGTGGGGCTGTCAGGTACCTCGTCGTTTGGCATATGCGTAGTCGCCAGATGTAGTCTCTTGCAATCGCTCCGAAACACAAGCTGGATTGAAGGTCATGTATCTTTGTGTACGCAAATGAAACGAGGGAAAGAGCCTTGGAGACAGCCTGAGCATGTGCGAATTATTCAGTTCCGTACCTGCTGTCCATCGCAGTCGTCGCGACATCACTCTGGATCCCCAGGCTTGCGTTCCCGGATATCCCATATATACTCACTACATGCTCGTCGACGAAATGATGCAACGAAAGTTACACATACCCCAAGTTATTCCGTCGCCGAAGCGATTACATAATCCGCACTGGGCCCAGCGGGCAGTGCCGAGATCAGATGTCACCAAGACTCTCGTGGAGAGCTGCTGCATCCAACCCACAAGCTCCTCGAATTGTCCATGCTAGAGTGTGCATGTTGCTTTGCGAATTCTACGGATGGTGCTCATCACTGATAGGTTGAACTTCGAGTCTTTCGGTACCCTCGTCTCCTCGCCGCCGTTGAACAGAATCGCCTTCAATTGACCGACCTAGCCGATGTCATACAGAGCACGTACGCGCTTCATGGGTTGTCAGGGTAATTCTCCCGGACCTTGACAGTCTCTCTCATTGCAAGTGGTTCGGGAAAGGGGGTCACCCCGGGAGACCATCTAGAGCAGAGACACCTGCGTGTTGGCCATAAATGGGAATTGGGAAAGTTCTGCAGCAACTGGAGAGAGTGCTGTGACCACGACGCTGCTCTATGTACGCATAGGCACGTTAGCAGGAAAGCCATCCCCGCGTCGTGGTGCAGCTGCACTTGCGGCTCCGCTCACCCAAGATCCAAAATTGGCGACAGGTGTCTGCAGTACGAGCGTGGCTTCGAGGTTCCGTAGCTGATCGAGGTGGCCGTGGCTTGTAATGGCGATGACCATGGTGGAGGCGGGCATCAGCAACACTTCGTCGAATCTCGCTGCGTTGTTGTACAGGTGCTCCATCGGCTCCGGGGGTGTTCACCTCGATTCCGCCACGCTTTGTGTGACGCTCTTTGCTGCAAATGCATGCTGTCGATAGTCCCGGACAGGCTGCCGTGATACACCTGCTACTGAACAACGGCCGTACCGACCTGCAACTAGCGTGACGTTTGACGCCCCATGGATCATAGATTATGAGCTCCTTCAAACCTTTTTTCTCCGCATGTGTAGTACCTGTTTCAGGAGCGTTCTGTCCACGCCAACGATAAACACGCCGCTTTCTACAAACTGCTGGCTGGAATATGTGTAGCAGAACACAAGGACGCGAATTCTGCGCAGATTCGGTCTTTGTTGCCTTGCGGCCGGGACAGCCCGCTCACGATGCTGGTCATGCATGTAAAGGTTTTCGGGGATGGCGGGTAAATTGAGTTCTCCTATACGGGCTTTGATGCTGTGACGGTCCGCTGGATGATACGTGGCGTGGTCTGGGATGGATAGCGCTCTCAATGATGGCGCACCTGAGCAGGTGACGACTGACAACCGGAGGAAGATTCTGTGTTGTACTATTGGCCAAGAACAGGTCCAGCTCGATTGCGTCAGGCAACCGATGTTCCGCTCTTCTTTGGTGTCCAGACGTCTTGGGCCGAGCGTGCAGATACCCTAGCGAGCGCCGGTATGCATCATGTACAGCGACAATGCCGTAACGGAAGAATGGGAGAAGTACTCTAGAGAGCTAGAAATCAAATTGACCAAGCTAGCACCCGACCGGATAACCCGCTGCTGGTGAGCCCGATGAGAATCTCCAAGGCTTCGTCAAATGAAGTAAATCTGGCAATGGACCTCCATCCGGCGGGCCAGCGTTTTGGTCGTTACTTCGGGAGGGCATTTTAATGGCGGTAAGAAAGCGTGCAACCTGTGCGGCTCATGTGCACGCGGGAATTGCTGTCAGATCCAGGCGAAGGGGTGCGCTTGTTGGTTACAGTGGCTCTTCGTATGCTGTGCAACTGCCACAAGCCTCAGGAGAGGTATTCAGCAGCGCAACGACGGAGGGATGGCAACGTGGAGATACGGGTAGATAACCTGGGCTTGCATCTGCGCGAGCATCTACAACATGGAACGAGATTTTGGGTCACAACGCGGTAAAATGACCTCCCTCATATCGTCTACTCCTACGCAGCCTGTACATGCACCCCCCGTCGAGACGAGCGATAGCGCTACATGGGTACTGGCCTGTCGGGTTTACTCAGCTGGTAACAGATCGGCTAACTGAACATGAGGAGACTTCGCCGAGCTGAGAACTCGGCGTATGAGACTGACATTTAGACGCGAGAGCCCGCGGTGAAACGGCACTAGAGGATGTAGATGCTTCGTCCTCTCCGCGTGGCCTGTATGTGGTCGCTTGTATGGAATTTTCGTTCCGCGACTGCGGTGCTCTAGTCCTGGTTTCCTTGAACGGCGACTGTGGCCGCTGCGACTACCCGGCCTCCATGGCCATGTCAACGGTATCTCGGCTGTTGTGGACGCCTTATCTATGGCATTAGGCGTTGCTCACATCGGCTGCCCAAGTGTCATGCACACCGGTTAGTTGGCTAGCGTTCGCGACGAGCCGTCGCTTAGGTTGACATCCCACAATCCTTGACCGCACCCAGCTTAATCTAAGGTATGCCCCAGAACCAAGTTGTGAGACACGCACACCTTCCAATAGGCCAGGTCGATTTTCCGGTAGCAAGGTGTACAGGTTCCCAACATTGGCATTGACGAGGCTTTCGCAGGTATGGGGGGAGTCATACCTTGCCGCTTCTAGTCTTAGGGCTAATGGGTTCATGATCTTCCGGTGACCACTGGCACCGTCCATTGGCGGTAGGGCACTGGTCGTCTTCACTCTAGGGAATGGCGACGCTGTCCATGCAGCAAATGTTCCGTTTCTGGGTGGAGCAGCGGGGCCCACTTCAGTCCTCTTCCTGTCAAGTCTTTTTCCGCCCATTTCCCTAGGGCAGGGTTATCGCGGCTGTGGCCAGCTCATACTCTGCACTTCGTCGTCATCCAAGATTTCTAGTAATCCCAATAAAATCAATCGGCTTAGCGGCCTAGAGCTCCCTGCTGTTCAGGGTCAGGTGGTCTAATCTCAGTTCAGGTTGGGATAGCCGCAGACACTGTCTTTTGCCGGGTAGTTCATTGTCGTCTAGTGACGGTCGCGGTATATCTCTTGACTTGTAACGGCTCTTCTTTAATCGGTTGTCGGACCCGTGGCAACAATAATTGCACAGCATATGTGACCTGGACGGCCACGTTCCCAAAGAAAGCTATCAGGAGTTGTGAAGGTATGTTCTACCGATGGCCAAGCTACCCGAAGCCGTTAACGTAATGCGAAAAAGTCTGCGATCCTCATCAGCACGCTTTTGTCCCCACCAAGACGGAACGTCAAGACTTAGGTGATCAAAGAACGTCGAGATGACGAACATACGAGAGGACCTACGTCGGGTCATGATCCACGATCGGGAATTCCAGAAGTATTCGGTGGATAGACGTATCTATTGTGTCCCAGTGTGCGTAATGTTTCCATTTGATCCCGACTTGAATATATCTATCGCCGGACTGGTGCTGTCTTCGAGTTGGATATGTACTAATTGCGTGATCTGCACACAGGGATGAGGTGTGTTACAGCTTCTCGGTCGTCGTGCTGTTCGTCTACCCCGGCATTAACTGACTCGGCAAGCGCGAAGAGATCCGCCTAGAAACGCAGCACAATATCCTTTTCCAACTGTTTGGAGAAAGGTATTTCTTTCCCCGCATCGATAATCCAACATCCATCCTCGAGTGTGGCTATGGAAGAGGAGACTGGGTTGTCCGGGTCGCCGAGGAGTACGAAGAGTGCGAGGTAAGCCGATACCGAGAGCAACGGTGTTCCCTATACTGGAATGCATGGCCACGTTTCCATGCGCCCTTCTGATAGTATCAGGTAACTGGTATTGACATTTACCCCGTCCATTTGCCGGATCAACCTGACAATCTCACTCTATTCGGCTACAATCTGAACGACCGATTAGATGACCCAGAGGTTTTCGAACATAAGCCTTATGATCTTATACACTCTCGTTCCGTCGGTATGCACATTGTGAAGGAAGGTGGTCCGGCTCGAGCTAATTTCAATTAGCACAAGGAATCGAAAGTGCTAGATGGCCACACTATATTCGAGATCTGAGGAGGTGGTTGAAACCAGCCGGGTGGCTCCAGATGGCGGAATACTACTTGAATATACAATCGAACAATGGGAGCCTGACGGAGCAGTCCGCCCTTAGGGAGTGGTGGAGAGACTATGTTAGGGCAATGGAAGAGTCCAAGCGAAATCCACGCGTGGCACGGAACCTTGGGCAACTGCTCACCGACGCTGGGTGCCGGTATATAGGCGGGCATACGTTCGACCTGCCGGTAGGCGGCTGGCGACCAGGTGAGTGCCACGATCTCTGAAGGTTCCTGTGTATCGCGGGCGCTGCCGTACCCTCGTACAAGCATCCTGAAATCGATTTTGACCGTACAACAGAGCCGCATATGGCCAGGCTGGGACGAGAAAGCGTGGAGATGGTGGGTGAGTTGTTAGAATCTGCAAGTCTTTTCTTATTCACGGAGCGTCTTGGTAAGACAGCCGCGCAAGTTGAGAGTCTTAATAACGCAGCGCGGATGGAGCTGCGAGATCCAAATTTGCACCTTTACGTTCCAATGTGAGTTGTTCCGCGACTGGTGTCGTCGCAATCGTTGACGAGATGATAGTTACGTCGCCTGGGGCCGGAAGAGCTGACGACAGCCTCCCGTAGCCGTCAATCGTCGGGTATCAAGGTAGTGGCAGCGACCCGGGTGTAGCCTGAGTCATTGTTAGCATTCCAGAGTAAAACGCTCGCCATAATCTACACCTCCACTCTCTGACATACCTTCCTCTGGATCAGCGATGTTGAACCTCCAGGGTTTCGCTCTTTGCAGCCGTGCCATCCACAGGCGACTCATCCGTTCACCAGCTTCGAAAACTTGCGACAAGACAGAGAGGACCTGGCGAGTAAAAAATTGGTGGTGATATTGCTAGCAGTCGCAGGTGCCGTTTTCGGAAGCGGCCTTCCGCCGAACCGTGGCAAGAGCCTCGAGGAAGGCACAACCTGAGGTTATGCGCAAACATGCAGGTGCTATCTGGTCAACGCCAGCCGTAAAGAAGAAGCGCAGATTCTTGCCATAGACGTCCACGAAACATGATCGGGCATCGACATCAGCCGCTGAAAGAGAGAGACAGGACGACGATCGTGGCCAAGATGTGGCTATACATCCGGACGGTCTGCGCTATTCGCCGCCACATCGTCGTGCACATCGTCGTGGATTTGGAG
The DNA here is from genome assembly GCA_010015655.1 of Bimuria novae-zelandiae CBS 107.79. Taxonomy (NCBI): domain Eukaryota; kingdom Fungi; phylum Ascomycota; class Dothideomycetes; order Pleosporales; family Didymosphaeriaceae; genus Bimuria; species Bimuria novae-zelandiae. The sequence goes on along the minus strand of ML976667.1, from coordinate 184,357 downwards.
TAAAGGGGTTGATATTCACAGCGAGAAGAGCCGAGGGTTTGGCAAAGCGCATAAGGACGTCTGTTCATATTTGTTTGGGGGGGGGGGAGGGGGTTCCGACTGAAAAATACTAAATTAGGGTTCCCGAATTTTAAAGCTGCCTCCCTCTTTCCAGTGCAGCAGCACCAACAACACACCAGGACCCCCTCCGACATGCACGAAAGGCTATTCCTGCGAAAGGAACAACAAGCGTTTCTTTATTGGACGCTCCAGGCGTCTTGCACGCCTTCGTCACCGACTGGACGGTACCGAACAGCACCAGCGCGAAGCAATGGGCCCCATAGCGTGTCGCCCAGACCTGGCGTTGAACGTACCGCCAACGGACATCACGATGCATCTGGATTCTGAACATGGTCGCCGGACTCGCGTTGTTAGGTTGACCTGACCCAAGTCTTACGACTCAAAGAACTGGCTGGCAGCGATATACATCTACGAAGATGCCGTATGGTACCTTTGTCCTAGGTCCCGTTAGACTATTGAGACCAGCATCGAATGCGGTCGAACTTGCATAAAACACACGTGAGCAGTGATAACGATCCACAAATCGAGATGACCTGACTCGATGTTAACCCAGGACCTGCCACGGGGAAGCGGGAACAGCCCTACCACCGCACCCACCAACAGGCACGTGAGCTCTCAATTAATTACGTGGCATGGTGCGCTATAGTAGCTTGCCGCGCTTCAAGCTTGCAACTGTTTACTGCCAGTATCGTTTGGCATCGCTGTTCTGTGCGGCTGGTCATTGGAACGACCTGTTACTACACACATATTCACGATCTGTCGGAGGCGTTCCGGGGCCGCCGCCATCGGACGATACCACACAAGGCCGTGCCCTTCACGGATCGTCCAGCGCCCTAGTACGGAGGAACGCATGCGCACGAGCGCCCCGCGGGAGGCACCGGCCTGCCATCAATGATTAGCCGATGTACCACAGATTCGAACATTTTTGGCCTTGAACGTCTCTTCTGCTTTTGCCTTGGGGAAGGGATCGTCTTACGGTTCAACTCACAGCTGTCGACAATGTATGAGCTGACAGAAGACGCGGCAACAGAGTTGTCCGATACCATTCTACCAAAATCTGTGTAGGACAGTTCACTAGTTGCTCAGTAGCAGTAACAACTTCCGTGGGGAATTGTCATGTGAACTTCTCAAGGCGAGCTCCTCCACAAAGTTCCTGATCGGCAGAGGCGTACTTGGCTCGGTAGCTACGCCCGCTGACACTGCATTTTCCCCGGAGAATTTCCCATCCTAAAAATGCCGTGTCCAGGCATCTTACAATTTTTCCAGCACTCCAGTTTGTCCCGAACACAACTTTGTTCCTCAATAATTCCGTGCACGAGCATTTTAGGCTGATGCCGCAAACCGCCAGACCAGATCGCGTTACGGTGCTACCCAATCGGGCAACCCCGCTGCATCTCCGCAAACTACTGACCTCACTACGTTGAAGTGGAGATGTCGGAAAGAGGGATTGACAATCTAAGCAGTACGGTTCCGCCACCGGGTATAGTACATATACCTCCACAGTGCTTCTCGACTGTACCATCTTCCCAGTCCCAACACTGTTCTTACTTCGCCTTGTGCTCGACTATCATTTACGGCTTGTACAGTCGCCGAGGTTGACATGCGTATCGCTAACATGCGCTCTTCGCTGCTGTTAAGCCTGTTTAGTGCTGCCTGCATGGGCCAATATACAACAGGATGGCAAGCGCAAGATTTCAAAACAATTGTGACATTCGGGGACAGCTATACAGACGAGAATAGACTTGGATACTTTGGCGGCCATAATGGTTCTCCGCCACCGGTGGGGTGGAATGCGGGTGTGGTAAGTTTTACGATTCTTCCTTTCAACGAGCACCAGGAACGATAATTTTGCGTCGCTGGGGACCAGGAAACACCTTGCTCATCAGTCGCTTACCAGCAATCATGGGAATCCGAAGCGCTTTGAAACAAACTGAAGGTGATTGCAGGGTTACAAAACGTCCACCGGCGGGCTGGTCTGGCCACGCTACGCTTCCATCTACAGCAACAGCACCCTCTACAACTACGCTGTCAGCGGTGCCGTGTGCTCTAATAACATTACTCCTCGCACGTGGTCCACAATCAATGCACCCTTTCCTGACATAGCCGGCTACGAATTACCCGCCTTCATTGCAGACTCTAAATACACTGCTCCGAACGGTACTGCGTTTTTTACCGGCACGCCAGCCGATACAGTCTACGCCGTTTGGATCGGAACCAACGACGTCGGGAACGACGCTTTCCTGACCGACAGCCAAGTCGTCGGAAAGACGCTAAGCGACTATGTCGACTGCGTTTACGATGTCATAGACGGACTGTACACGAACGGCGGACGCTACTTCGTGCTGATGAACCTGGCACCGCTGAACCTGTTCCCTCAGTACGCAATTCCCTCACAAGGCGGCCTCAAGTCCACACAGTTCTTCAAAGACAAGCTATCCGTCGCAGGCGGGAACGTCACCGAGATCAGCTACCGGATGCTCGAGACAGTTGACACCGTGAACTCTATCTATGAGTATCGCACTCCTTTTGAGACCCGCGTGAATAATACGTGGCCGGACGCTCAGGTCGCAAATTTCGACGTCCACGCGCTGATCACGGATATGTACTACAATCCGGCAGAGTATCTGAATGGAACGGCGCCGCTGAATGTCACAGGCTATGTGATCGGCGCGGGCAATATTTCGCTGAGCGATAGGGACAGCTTTATGTGGTATGATGAGTTGCACCCGAGTGAGCAGGTAGACCGGGTGGTGGCGAGGGAATTTGTCAGCGTCCTGGGTGGCAGCAGCAAGTGGGCGAAGTACTGGTAATCCGAGACTTCGCATCTTCGGAAAATTTCTTACTAGCTATTATGTATGTCCATCACTTACGTCCAATACCTTTTCAGTGGGATTGCCTCTTCGCAAACACCGACCTCTTCGCCGCATCGAACCCCGAAATCCAACTCCCATTCACAGCCTGCAGCTTCCTCGTCGTCTCGTCCAGGTCTAATCTCAACACCTTCTCAATATACCGCGGTAGCTTCGTGTTATCGTGGTTACCGGCCATATCACCTTTGTACTCGCGCCACTGTGCGCCGGCAGCGTACCCGTGCAAATTGACGTCTGTAGCCGTGTGTCCTCCCGTAGACCAGTTCACACCGGCCTTCTTCGCAATCAACACCTTCATCTGCGCCCACGGACTGCTCGCCGCGAGTAGAGCATCGACCTGCTGGGGCGTGGCAGAAGCGAGACCAGCGGCAGGGAGAATTGTAGAGATGAAGTAACCCCGCTTATCCGTGCCGTTGTACGCGTTCCACAGATCTTCGAGGTACTCGTAGGAATGCTGAATGTCGACCAGCGGCGTAGGATTGAACCCGTTTGTAGTCAGACCGCCGCACTCGTGGTCCGCAGCGCTCATCAGAAAGGTATCAGGATGCGCGTCGATCCATTTCTGCACGTATGCTAGCACGTCGTTGTACATGATTGTGTCGTGCACGTGTGCAGCAGCATCATTGGCGTGTCCAGCGTGGTCGATCCGCGAGGCTTCGATCATGATGAAGTACCCCTTCGTGCTGTTGGTCGTCGCTTTGTCCAAGCTGCCGAGGGCCGCTTTTGCCATCTCAAGCAGGGACGGCTCTTTTTCGGGCTCTTTCGACCGGTCGATTTCGTACATCATCTGGTCGTCGTTGAAGAGGCCGATGTACGGGAGATCCGCAGCGCCGTATCCGCTGGTAAAGTTGTCGAAGGCCGCACGGTCTTGCATAACATGGTACCCCTTCTCCTGGGCGAATCCAAAGAGATCAAGGTCGTCGCTGCGGCATGAGGTTAGGTCGGATTGTGGCTTGAAGTAGCAGCGTCCGCCGCCCATGAGGATGTCTACTACGGGCCCGAAGGGATGGGAGTACCCGATTTGCTGAGCGGCGATAGCCTCGTAGGAGTCGCGGTGAGAGACGTGGGAAGAATAAACAGCAGGAGTGGCATGGTTGATGGTGGAAGTGACGACGAGAGCGGTCTTGAATCCGGTGAGTTTGGCAGTCTCGAGGATGGAGCCGACGGGTTGACCAGAAGGGAGTACAGAAATGGCGTCATTGTAGGACTTGTGGCCACAAGCAAAGGCGGTACCGGATGCGGCCGAATCCGTGATGAGGTTGTCGCTGGCGTGGGTGCGCACTGTCCCGAGTACCTTTCTTGAATTAGCAGTGTTTTTCCACAAGACTCATGTCAGGATACCCTTCCAGGAAAGATAATACGGTGAGGGAAGTCGGTTTTGCAGCAGTCTATTCTTGATGTAAGAGTATTTCTTGGCTTACCAATCGATCACCAGCAAGCTCTTCGATAATTGGCGCACTTTCGTTCGATCCTGTTCTCTGAAGCGACACGTAATCCCGTGCCATTGTCTGCGATGCTTGCCCATAGCCATCAGGTACGATATAGATGAAATTCCTCGCTTGTGGGACTGCCCAAGTGAATCCAGTCTGCGCGACGAGGCCTGCGGCCAAGAGTTTGAGCGAGTACTGCATGTTGGTTGGCAATTAAAGACCGGCCAAGATAGGTCGGTTCAGGTATAGAATGAAAACCGTAGATTTGGTATCGCGATATATATACACCAAGGAGCAGACCTAGTTGCCAATTTGCCATCATTACCGCAAAGAGCAGGTGTTACTACCGCGACTACACGAATAAGAAAGCGGTTAGAGCGCGCGACACGTGCGCCATACTGATATTACTGTTCGCATATTGTTTCATTGGCAGGATGCAGCCAAGATGCAGCGACCTTGGCGTCGAGCAGACTTCGCCTCGTCGATGTTCTGTTTGGGAACACATGCAGTTCTTGGAGTGCTTGGCGACAATCCTTTTGCATTTTATGGGTTTTGCTACTGACTGACTGGGAAGTAAACCTCTCTGCTAGCTAGTAGTCTTGTTATTTGTTGCGAACGCTGAATCCGACTTTCACTCAGGTCCTGCTCTTGTTGGAAAACCCGGAATGCTGTAGGGAGTGTCATAAAGGCAGACCAAAGTCCATGAAACTTGAGTTCTGGCTGTAGAAGATACGAAGTGCTATCGCAAATCATATCTGCTAGAGTCAGGAGTGAGAGTTCCTCGACTGTTTCCGTGTCAACATGCGCCTGGTCTTGAGAATCATTTTCGTTGGCTGTGGAAATCACTGGATCCAAGGTGCTGAGATGCATTCTGACCATGATCTCAAAGGCCCAACAATGCGTCAGGCTGTTCGCTACCATCAGGTTAGGGAACCAAAGAGCGTCCGCACTTAATGGTGACCAGAGACCTTGACCACACCAGAGGATGCGGTGCTTGGGAATTTGACTCTCATTCCCACTCCCGGAGGCTGGCAAGAAGGGCGCGAAAGTCGCGCCGAAGCCGATGGATCTCTTGGAAGTTTGAATTGTCAGACAAGTGGTCCAACTCGGAGAGCCTTTCTAATATTGCCGGAAGCTTGCAGGCTCGAGGCTGGCCGAAGCACGGCCTTGAAAGACCAAACATAGAGTCTTCCATGGGCCTCCATAAGTCTCTTCTAGCTACACATCAACATAGACGCGGTAGCGCAGCGACTTTGTGGCGGGCGTTGAGGGACGGGTTGAGTACCGCAGCGCAGAGGAAGTACCCTTAGTACCCACCATGGTATGGCATGATGCGAACGCTGGCATAAAAACTGCGCAGGATTTTTGCTAGCCAGATCCATAATGAGACTCTGTGTACGGCAGGCGCTGAGCGCTTTTTCAACATTTGGTACATTCGTGGTTGCGCACCCGGCAACGACTTTAACGAGAAAATCTGAACCTTGGAAGTTGATCATCTGATTCCGCTGGAGCCTGGCGTATCCTTGAACGCCCTGCAGCGGGAAGCACGCGGGCGGAGGGGGGTTGATCAAGCCGACATCTAGATCTACAATCCGCTGCGCCGACGACTCTGGAACACACAAGGAAGCCGTCGGGTAGTTAATTAATGCGGTACAGTTGCTCTTCAGAAACCATATAGGGTGTTTTGTTTCGCCAAGGTCTCAGAGTTGAGTAGCACGACTCGTCCGGAAATTTTTGATGACCAAGATGCTCGCCAGACGTTGAAGCTTGAGGCTTGGCGAATCGAATGTCTCAAAGCGATTAGCCATAACATTGGCATCGTATTACGTAAATTGCCTGAGTAGGTGCAATCGATGGATGTGAAGCTTTTCGTAGCCACTGAAGTAACCAAAATCCCCAGCAAGAACGGCCACGAGTTAGCTCTGCATCGGTGTATCGCTGGCAAAACCACCACGTCATGTGCCGGCAAAGCGCAAGCCCTGGTTTCATGAGGACATATGCAAAGCGCGTTTATGGTAAAGCGCTTTGCGCTTCTCAGGTACTGACGGGTTTCATGGAAGTCTATTGCGACTTTCATGAAAATGTCTCAGTTTGCTCATCAACTACTAAGCCGTTGGCTAAGCTAGCTGACCGGGATCCTGATCACCCGGCGTTACTGATCACCCTCCAAATTGGCCACCCCTCAGAAAAAATCGTGTTTATTTTATTAACCTAGTTATAATTACTACTCTATATATAAAAATTAAGGAGTTTTAACTACTACTTTAATTATTACTTTTTTAGCTTCTTTTTCTTCTACTTAACTATTATTTTATAAGACTAGAAGATTAGACGCCTACTTTACTATTATAACTATATTTATATCTATAAAGCATTAATTTAAGTTTATATAAACTTTTTTTTATAGCTATTAAGGCTTAAAAGCCTTAAGTTAACTATAGTGTCTTTTATTCTTTACTTTAAGCTTTACTATTTATATATTTATAAATATAATTGCCTTACTTATTTTATAAAAGAGCTAATAAGTTTCATAACTTACTCTCTTATTCTTATAAAGCTTTTACTAAGCTACGTAAAGATTATAAGGACTATAAGGGATAGAAAAGTAGCTCTAAGTATATAATTAAGGCTATTCTTAGTATAGTAGCGTAATAGGCCTCTAAGTTATTTAAGATAAGTTAACTACCTACTTAATATTTAATAGATTAATACCTATAGTAGCCTTTCTTACTTATATAACTCTCTTAGTAATTATTTTCTCTTTAGCTATATAGTAAGTAAAGATAAAATATTTCTTTTTAATAAGTACTGCATTATCTAGGTAAGATAGCTTTTAAATCTAACTTTAATAAAACGTCTTTACTCCTAAAAAAATAAAGAGATCTAGAGGCTGTAGAATATATAAAAAATAAAAAGGTATAAATAAAAGCTAAACTTTATTCTATTTATAGAGCAATAGGAATTTTAGGTTAATATAGCTATTATAGCTATTTCGGATTAATATCCTCTAGCGATTACGTAATAGAGCTATATTAGGTAGAAACCCGTAATGTAACTATTTAACCCTTATAGCAATTAATGCCTAGCTATTCTATAAGGTTGTATAAAGCTAGTCTAGAACTTTTGCAGGAAACTAAGTAGGTTATAAGTTTTAGCCTTTGAATATTACTATATAGCGTAGTTTCTTCCCTATAGCTAATATGTACTTAATTATTAATACCTTCTTATAATTCTTTAAAGACTAATAGTAAGCTTTCTTCTTTTAACTGCTTACGAGTACTCTGGTGTTTGCACATACGCCTAGAGCCTTCCCAGTCTTATCTATATTGTGACGGTTAAATACATTCTACTCCAACAGGAGCAGAAGGTTAGCCTTTTGCCCCGCGACATATATTCCACGTATCCTTAGCCTGTATACCTAGCTCCACGCGAAGCCTCTCGTAGAGCTGAAGAAACTCGCGTATCTGCTCTTGTGTTGCTCACTCAGCCCGTGCAGCCTCTATCTTCCTTCCTACAACAGATGCGACGCGTGGGTTGTGCTTAAAAAAGCAGGATATCTAATACTTGCCTACAAGATTTTTGTCCTTTTTTATTATTAGGATTTAATTCGCTATTTCTTGCGTATAAGCGTGCGAGGGAGGAAAAGCGCGTGCGTCTTCTTTAAGTATCTATTATACAAGAAACTCCTCCTGTTATAAAGTTAATTGCTACTAGTATACGTGGCTATTTTAGCTGCTCTATACGCCTTGTAAACGCGTTAAGAGTATAGATTACGGGATATTATATGCCTTTATAGTAGCCTGTTAACTAGGATAAACACTAGTAATAAGACTATAGATAGCTGCTTGTATGACTGCTTCACGATTATCCATTTTGGGTGGCTGGGTGTTGAGAAATCACGAGCGTTAGAGAGAGGTGTTGAGATCTGATCGGTGGTCAGCTACCCCGGGTGATCAGGATCCCGGTCAGCTAGCTTATCAAGGTTGTGTAGAAAGTCGATCAAAAGCTTCGTACATGCGCTTCCCATACATGCCCATCGTATATGATACCCGCCCGGAGAAGCGCTTGCGCTTGCCAGGATACGACATGTTTGAACGTACATAAGCTCCGTTGGCGCAAGAGTAAATCGACGAGAACCGACCGCGATTTACAGGTCCCAGAGGTCACATGTAGTTTGGGCTTGGCGAATGTAACTGCCTCGTTGGGTGTACCGTGCCCGACGGGCTCGTGCACCGCGCGGGCTCGTGCACCAACACCAACATGCTCACCACCACAAAGATGAGGTTATTGTGAGCGCTACAAAAGCGATTATCGCGAGATTTTTTGTTGTAATTACTCCGTAGAGGCGTACGAACAAGTTGTACTATCTAAGTTTTCGCGAGAGAGTGATTGCGCGACCGCGAGGGCTGACTTTAGGTGGAGGTGCTGGTGCAGCTTCTGGGGACGACGGATGAGCTGCAGCACCGCCCTTGGCTCGTTTTGGCTTGCGCTTTGCTAGAGGTGCTTTTGAAGCTTTACGCTTGCCTCTTTGGGTAATTGTAGAGGCCTGCCTAGTGTTTTGAGCAGCTTTTCTGGCATCCCGGGCAGCCACCTGTTCGGCCTTCATCTGATCTCGCACCTCCTTGGCTCTCTCTCTCGCCACACGACGCTCCTCCTTCTCTTGCTCCTTGAGGAGCTTGGCAGCAGCTTGAAGCTCCTTTCTGTTTAACTTTGCTAGTCTCTCCTGCTCCTCTTGGTGTTGCTTTTCTGCCTCACGCTCACGTGCTCGCTCGAACTTGGAGGGCGACTAGAAAGTAGCACCACCGTGGTACTCCTCCTCGCGCTGCAAATCGAGAGGCTTGCCAGCGTTCTTACGCTGCTTCTTAGCAGTGAGAGTATCCCTTAGGCCGCTGTTCTCATGGTGTAGTAGCTCGTTTTGAACCTGAAGTTGGTGTAGCGTTTGGGAGAGCTTCTGCGAGGTCTCCGCCGAGGTATCCTTCACTGCAGCACGTATGAGACGCTCTATCTGCCTCCAGTCCTCAGGCAAAAGGGCTGAGAGCCGTGCCTCACTCTTATTGTTGTCCTGTTTGCGGAAACGCTTAAGTACGACGTCAGCCTTTATAGGGGCTATACTAGTGGCTTCAAACGCCTTAAGGACGAGTTTTATTGTAAACGTAGACTTCTAAGCACCCTAGAACAGCGGGAAGAAGTCTTCCTTCTAGATAGCTAGCAACCCTTGCGTTTTAAAGAGGTAATTAGTAAGCTTAGCGGAGTAGTTACTGCTAAGAGGTTTAAAGTAAACTATATTAAGAGGCTGCAGTGTATAGGTCGAGTAAAGGGGAAACATAGCTAGCAGTATTTTATAAGCCTCGCAGTATTTAATAAAGTCTATTAAGAGGTAGCTATCGTGGCTATTAAGTATAAGGAGGCGCTAAGCTTAGCCAAAGCGTGCTTTTTACTTTATTTCGCGGTCGAAAACCTGCTCTAATCAGGCTAATCCAATATTATTATTCGTCTATCCTATTAGTAAGGAGCTTACAAACACACTATACTTTCCTGCTTTAATTTAAGCTACCTATAAGGCTTAAAGTGTGCAGTTAGCTAACGAGTATATAAGGGCTAGCGATAAAACACTCCTATCTACTCTAATAGTTACTATAATTGTTACCTACTCTTAAGAGCTATCTTAAAGCGCTATTTAGACCTTCTTTTCCTCCTATTAAAGCTAACTAAACACCTGTTTTAAGCGTCTTATAATACTAATTATAAAGCCCTTCTTATCTATATTATAGGTATTATAAGGCTCCACCTTATACTAAACAATCTTATAATATAAGAAGTTAAAGTACAACTTGTACTTGCGTTGTAAGTTAGCCTATGTTAAGTCCCTACGGGTAGCTAATCCGTAAGTAGTTAGGGTTGGTTCTCGGGCAGGAATACTTGTTAGGCAAGAAAGGAGTATTGACTGCTT
>ML976667.1:118649-167561 GCA_010015655.1 Bimuria novae-zelandiae CBS 107.79 | reverse complement strand
ACGTGACCTGCCCATTGCTGTGCCACCATTGGCTCCCATAAGACCTTGTCCGTCTCAGAATGTTAGCCTGGTGATGCTAAATACAGATCCTAACAGCCTAGTAGCGTACAACGTCCATGCCAGCGCTCTATTTAGAGATAAGATAGTCGTGGTTACAGTTAATAAAACGCGAAACCTAGCCCTCTCCGACATGCTTTTTTAATATATTAGACGCGAAATTTTGTATCATAGCTCTCGTAGGAGGTAGCCCACGAGCCGTAAGCCCTCTAATATACTCTACAAGTCCCTCCTCTTGTTATGGGCTGAGTAGTTGTTGCGCGGCGTACCCGGCTGCCCGAGGGCCTGTCTGGTGGTTCCACCTTTGGCTAAGTGTTGAATGCGATACACCATATTTTTTCGCGATACCCTAGATGCTAAAATTATCGCCAGCTTCACGCGATTCCAAATCTGCAATCGCCTTGTTAATTAGTGCTATGGTGGTGTAGTTATCGCGTGTTGAAAAAGTCGAGATAGACGCGTTGTTTGGTGGGGTGGTGCACGAGCCCGCGCGGTGCACGAGCCCGTCGGGCACGGTAGGGCCGTGCGGAGCACGGCCTTTTTCGGAGAAAAACTGAGAATCAGCCATTGGGGCCGAGTACTACGCGCCTTAAAGTCCTTTAGAGTAGCTAGCCGCTAGCCCTCTTTAGCTATAAGAACTCCTTCCTGCTATAGTTACTTTCTTTTATATAATTTCTGTCGTGTGGCGGCCTTATTAGTAGCTTATAGCTTAGTAATCTGCTTTTACGCTAACACTAGCTTATACGCTACTACTACTACGCCTTTTACTACCTTTTTAAAGGCCTTAACTATGCTTATTAGGGAACTATCTAGGTGCCTCTAAATCCTCTCCTTTACTAGCGTCGATTATGCCCCAAATTCTAGGGTATTGCTAGGCGTCTACGACTGCCATGTACTATTATATATAGTATAAGGCGAAGGCGTACGCAGACAAACGTTAAGCTTTAATATTACTATTTTTAGGTTAAGGGAAATAAGGCTAGCGCCTTAAAAGCCTCCCTTAATATTACTTTAAGTAATTATAGCTTTAAAAGTAGTAATAAAGCAAGGTAGGAACTTAATTTTGGTAATATGCGTAATATGGTTGCGCATTAGATCCTCGGCTTGGCGCCCATACGCCTTCTTCAGCGGCGAGAAACACCCCACATCTAGTGGCTACAGGAGGTGCGACGAATATAGAGGCATATAGAGAGTAATGATCTTGTTATCTTTATAGTATTACTAGAATTTAAGCGAGTTATAGCTCTCGTGGCTGTTAATAACAAGTAGCTAATAGCTACTAATAGTACGCCCTTTTATATGCGCGTTAAAGTGCTTTAGCCACTATAAACTAAGCTTATTTATTGTCTAGCCATTCTTAGAGACTGTAATAACCTAATTATAAGGTAGATCCTTCTCTTTATACCAGATAGAGAGGTGGTGCTTGCCCTAGAAGATAAGGAAGGGTGGAATCGCCTAGCCCATCGTATTAACGCCTTAGATAGCTAAAGTCTATTGCTAGTTGCCTTACTATGCGCTCTTTAGCCTGTCTTATTACTTAGAGCCTGTAACAACTGCTCCTATTAATATTATGCCTATTATAAAGCTAGTCTTGTCGAAATTATAGGTATCCTTGCCCAGGATACTATACTTGGCTTTAGTATTCTCTACAAGCCGGAACCAGCATTGCATAACCTTAGGATCCTCACAGAGAGCTCTCTTATAGTCGTACTTTCGATTAAACTTGACTTAGAGCTCTAGCTAGCGCTTTATAAAGTTTGCAGCCTAGTGCTAGCTAACAGGCTTACGGCGCTGCTTAGCTAATAAAGAATTAGCTATATCTTTAATAATAATAAGCCGGGGAGGGAATCCTCGCGCGTCTAGGCTAAGTATATAGTAAATAATCACCTACTCCTCTGTCGCTAGAAGATTTATAGAGTTAGGCGTATAATTAGGTTAAAAGGTTACTCTAGCGCGTCTTTGCCTTATTACTCTTTTTAAAGCGCTATAGATTACTACAGCGCGTGAAATTAAAAGTATCGCGTCTTATTTAATAGCCTAAAGCGTAAGCTATAATTAAGCTTCTTTTAACTTTAGTAGCTAATTAGGTGGTCGAGACATCGCGTTATAATATAGGTGATAATACGTTTTGGTAGGGTCTTGGCGTTTTCGGACACTCGCTTGTGAAGTACGTTAGCCACTTATAAAAACTAAATTAGGTTCTAAACGCCGTCTTTTATTCCTCGCCTTTCGCTATCTAAAGCTTATAGAAGGCTTAGATTACGTTAAGTTTACTAAACTATTTAGCCTTCGCGAGGAGCTAAAGGGTCTTGCTAATTAATAGTAAAAGGTACTAGTCCTTTTTTAAGATAGCGTTTAGGGCTTAATAATTAACGTAAAAGCGTAGTCCTCCGCCAGGTTTCTTAGCAAATAATACTAAGGCAGCGGCGCTGGACTTGCTTACCTAAATAAAGCCTTTGTCTAAGTATTTAGTAAGCTCTTTTTAAAGGACGAGCAACTCTTCGCGAGACATATTAAATAGAGGGCTATAGGGGATCTTTGGGGTCTTGCCATCTTTTTCCACGAGAGGGATAAAAAGATCCACTCCAGGTCCACGGTGCGGGGGGAGCTTGTCAGCTTGTTCCCTACAAAAGATACGCCATAAGTTCTTAAAAGCTTTAAGTAGTAACTCCTATAGGTTCACCTTTAGCTTGCGGATTAACGCCTTCTATATATCCTTTATTAATACGGAAAACACCTTAGCCCCGTTTCCTAGGCGTCGATTACGCTAATCCAGGGCCATAAAGGCTGTGGCTAATACCCCTTGGGGCTTTATTAATAGTTTCTTGCCTTCTCAGTCACGGATGCGGGTGCCCAAACTTCTAATCTAGATTAATTTCTTTACTAGGGCCAGTTTAACCCTATTCTTCTTTATTTAGGTTAGGCTAAGGATTAGGTCGTACGACCCGTTGTCGGGTAAGACGTATAACTATATTAATTCTATATAGCTATTAATATCTACTTCTAGTTAGACTACTTCGCGTACGAAGAGTTACATGCCTCTAATACTAATAACCTTTTATAAATAGGGTAGGTTCTTACGCTGTAGGTGGGCTTTCGTTATAAATTTTCTAATATAAATCTAAAGGTTAAATAACCCGAATTAATTATCGTCGATGTAAACACAATGTCATTAATAAGCGAGTGTACTATTACTAGTGTTAAGTCTAGCTATAGCCTTTAAAAGTTATTAAAACTTATCTTCTACCCTTTTCCTACTTTTGCCTCCTGGCGGCGACTGTTACCAGAAGGACCTAGTTTTCTAAATTAGTAGAGACTATATTAAACTCTTTATTAGAGGATTCTTTAGTAGTAGGTGTAGCGGCGCGAACTTGTGCTAGCTTTATTATAGGTAAAAGTTTACACTGCTTCACGCGATGTCCCGTATTTCTATAATAAAAATAGGAACCATTCTTCTTACGAGTTTCTATTACCTCGCGCGACACCTACGTAGCTCGTTTCTAGGTGTTACTAGACCTGTGTCCCGTGGCTCTATCTGTTGCTTAGTATCTTCTATCTTGGCTTCGTCGGCCGGACATCCTTCTAGGGTTAGCTTAGGTGGGTTCCTAATCCATTTCGTCTGGCGCCCCGTTCTTGGCAGAAAACTTTAGCAATTATAATATGTTTTAGAAGAGGTTTTCTTTAATCTTATTAACTCTCTTCTAGACCCCTTACAGGTCCTAATTATTATTTATATTTACTATAACTATTTAGTCCCGTAAGTCCTCGCGGAGGCTCTAAAGGTATAGGTTTTTTAGGATTTCCTAACTATGCTCCTTAGCTTCTATAGCATAATTATTAAAGTTAAGGTTAAAGTTACGAAGCTTCCGGTTCCCTTATTACATTATAAGTAAGCGGTTACGCGCGATTTCTTTCGCTAGGTAATTACGAAAGTTACGGTCTAGTAGCTCCTAGAGGTTAGCTTCGGTGCACCTTAGGTAGTAGTCTAAGTATGTAATTCCTACCGTCGCTGCACGTCCTGTCAATTAACTAATAATATATCTAGGTATATTTCTGAGGCAGTCCCTATCCTCTAGGAGCTTATATTATATTACTATCTTAAAGCAGCAGTAATCCTGTCGTTTACTATTAAAGTAGGCTAAATTAGGGATCTTAGGGCGGTGGCTTCTTCCTTAGTTTAAGACAAACTCTACTATTAATCTCTTTAGCAGCTCTATCCGTTAGTCTACTTCTAATAGCTAATTCGTACCTCCTGTTTCTTAGAAGTATTATTATGTTGTTAGGGGTTCTTAGCGCTTCCCTACTATTTCTTTAGTTAGTCCTCTTGCTCTTTATAGCAGAGTCTAAAAGGTGTCCTAAAGGTTAATAAGTGCTTTAATCTTGCTTAGGAATTACTATATTTCGTTCTCGTCAACTCCCGATGCCTAGAGTTTAGTTATAAACAGGGAGGTTATCCTTTTATTTCCCTAGCTATCGCTCCTTTATAAGCTAATAGCTCGCTGCGCATAATCGTTCGCGCTAAGACACGGACCTTTAGTAGAAAGTCTTATTCTCGTTTCTATAACTTCTTTATTTAGCAAAGACAGTCTTGCTAGCGTTAAGTGTCTGTCGGGACTCCTTCTTAATTACTCGCTAGGGAGGGTTCTGTCTCCTTGCAGGTCCAGGCGTCGCCTTTATAGTATCTATCTACGTAAGTCCTTTAACTTCGTGTGCTGCTTCGCAGCTTTGGTCTATAGTTATATTAAAATTTACTTATCCCGCGACGGGTAAAAGTAATTAAATTTAATATAAGGGGCTAAGTGCTTAAGGAGCTAAAGGTGCTAGAAGAATACTTATAAATTTAATAGAGAGTCCGAAGTTAAGCTTCGGGCGTCGAACTTATATATCTAAGGTTCGCATAACCGAGGGTCAAGGATCCGAGGCAACAACTGGGCGTAGCCCATTACATTATATATCTTCTATGCAAGTACGTTCTTCTATATAAACTAATAGTTATTTTATTTTATTATAAGATTAAATTATTTAGCCTTTCGCTAAGTGTCGCATTAACTTATACTATTAAATAATCTATAAAGTACTACAATACCTTACCGCCTTAACCTAGACTAGAATAAGGTGTAAGCGCCTTATAACACAGGTTGTTAAGCGCGCGTATAAGTTAAAAAAAGAGTTTATTACTAAAGTAACTTATATTAACTTTAATTTAATACTAGTAGAGCTAAAAACTAGCTAAAATAGTTAGATACGTAATAAGGGGGTATTTAGCTTATAAAGCTCCTCTTCGAGCTCTCTACCACGACTTACCGTAACTTATTGCTAGCTACACGACCTGCTAGAGGTCCTCGCATATACTACCGTTGGTAAGGGCCCTGTAGTCGCGATCCGCGATAAATGGCGATGCTAAGATACCTATTGTAGTAACTATCCGTACGTGTGCTAGGTTAAACGTACGCCTAAGTAACCTAATTAGTTTAAGAATTACTACCTAGTAAGTAGTACTATAGTAGCGGCATAGGCGCGCGATATAATATAGGGCAGGTGTATAGTTAACAAGCTGCATAATAACGTACGCCTAAGTCTCTTACTAGCTAAAGAGAAAGCTACGAAGGAGAACGCAGCACAGAAATTAGCTAAAAAAAATACTAGATTTAAGCTTAATATAGATAACTTTATAAAAGTTATTACTACTAGCTTACTTTCTTTAAGTTAATTAATATAAAGTTATTTAAACGCCTATTATAATTTTAAAAAGCTTTTTAGTATTAGTATAATAAGACCTAATTTATATAAATTTAGTAAACTTATATATTAAACTTAGCACTTTTTTAAGTAGTAAAAAAAGTAAGTAATAGCTAAAAAAGTAAATAAAATTAAAAAGGTACTCCTTAACATTATTAAACGTAGCTAGCTTAACCTTAACATGCTTATAGACCCGTCCAACGTACAAATACTATATATAGTGTAAGAGTAGTATTTTAAGCTACTAGTGCCGTTGCTCCTGCGCCTCTATAAAATCGCGATTTGGTAGTAATCTAAGTATAATAGGCTTATAGAGAGCGATGAGGAGGATGCTGCAGGCATATATAAGGAGAATTAGGAGCAGAAATAGCGTGACAGGTTACGTAGGGAGAGAGTTAAGTAACTAAGTAAAAGAGCTAGCGTTATTAGTATAAAGTTTTTATATAGCGCGCACGGGCTACTTAGCTAACTTTTTAATTAAAATTTAACTAATTACGCGCCTACTTAGTAATAAAATTACTTATAAAAGTATAAAAACCTACCTAAAATATTATACTTTATTAATACTACTAACGTCTCTCTCTCTTTATAACTTTTCTACTATAATAGCTATTATAAAATAGATAACAGTAATTAATTTAGCGACGTTAGTTATATCTTATATAGCTATTATATCCTTTTTTTAGATAATAGCGGGTGCAATTTAGGCACCTCTATATATTGCTACAAACACTAACCCTCTAGTGTTACGCCTTACCTAGCACCTATAGCACTAACTTATAGAACTTAAAGAATCCTTGCGTAAATACCTCTTAGTTATAGCATACGTGCTATACTGCCTCCTTTAAAAAGTAAGTAAAGTTCCTATAAGTATAAGTATATTTATAATATTTTTTTATCTAGTTTTTTATCGCCTTAAAGGTCTGCTTAATTAAATTAGAATCTAGTAAGTATAGTAGTAAGTATTTAAGTATAACGCCTACTTTTATATATAATATAATAATTCTTTCTAACCTGTAGATAGAGGCATTATTAAGGACTATTACTAATTAATTTCCTAGCTATAGATTATAATAGGAATATACTTTATTTACTAAAAATATTTTTAAAAGCTCTGCGTTAATTGCGCCCTAGAATATTATATAGTTAACGTAGCTATGCATATCCATGGCAGGGAGCAAGCTCCATCCCTCTAAGCGCCGTGTAGAGTACTGTACGTCGGCGGGCGTGTTTACGGCTGACTAGGCATACTTTCTATCGCTGGTTCTCTTATTATAAGCACTCTCGTCGAGGCAGATAACCTATTCTAGTTTATATATTTATTAGTAGCGCGCCTAGAACACCTAATAGAGGTCTTTATAGCGCTCTTTAGTAGCTTTTAACGTAGCTTTTTAACTCTACCTTATACTAATAGGGACTCTTATAATAGTGGCTGCTAATACCTATACGTTAAAGTTGTTATATAAAAAGGCCTGTATTTTATTAATATACGCTGTAAGTTTACCTTATAAGAGCTTTAAATTATATCCTTACAGCACTGCTATAGTAATAGCAGGCGATTAATTTTTATATACTATAAAAAGTATACCTAACTAAACGCTTCTATATTTAGTTAATATTTATATATAGTTTTAGGGTTAACTTTAAGAGATCTATAAATTTTATAGTTATTTTACTTATTTTTTATATAATTAATAATTGCCTGCACTATTAAGGGCTATAGTCTATACTTAGTAGGCCTCTTAAAATTAATTAGTATACTTTATAGTACTTAAGAAATAAGAAAAGTTACTATATTTTCCTTAATTATATTATTAGCTATACAAAATTAGGCGTACGACTATAAAAGCGGGGAAGCGATTACCTAACAAGCGTCTAGAGTGGGTCGGGACGGTGTTTTGCACAGCACCGATATAGTTTCTTAGGATTAACCACCTCGCACCGCGAGCGCGATTCAGACAGCTTCCTAACAGGTTTTTGGTTCCGTATCTTGCTTTCTCAGGAGACTAGCTCAAGCACCAACCCGTGTTTGCGCGCGCATTGGCTTACACACACCGCGTAACTCTTCCGCATTCGAGCATAGGACTTTCGCGATCTGTTCAGCTGCGCCAGTCCATTGCAATCATCGGCCAACAAATCACGGTACATCAAGTCCGTCGAAAAGCGTGTGCGCCCACCCGTTTCCCTGGCCTTTTCAACGCCCCCAGTGCTACGGCCTCTATACCGCACATCGTGGGTCTTGACCAAAATGATATGCCGCAGGGGATTTCTCCCACGTATGTTCGGTCTGTAGTACAGGGGGTCGTCACGTCCGACTGTCCCGTCGACGGCGCCAACTTTATATTTGGACCAATAAAGAGCCTTTCTTTATAGTTCTTTAAGAGTTGATTTGGTCGTTTTACGAAGGAGCTCGTTTTTATTGATTCTCCACCTAGCCTCGGCATGTGGGGCCCCAACGAAAATACAACTTCTATATAAAAATGTATGTAAAATGCATCGTGCAAGAGTTTCTGGCATTATAAAGCTAGATACTAAACTTTTAAGCCTTAATTTACAGATATATGGACTTTTTTTTAGTATTAAGACTTACTAGGGCGACTTAGCTATTATAAAAGTTATTATTTCTCCTATGCTATATAATACGCTAAATAATATTAAGTATATAGTTAATCTACTTATTAACCTATTTAATAGGTAGATTTTGTTATTACTATTACTATTAGTATTAGTATTTATCCTTATATATAGACTATAGCATTTCCTTTATAATATACTAGTAGATCTATAGCTAGACATGCTCTAATATATTAATATCTAGCAAGTGCCCTAGCTATAGTAACACTTTAGTATTATATATAGATAAATAATCCTTTATAATATAAGACGTATAGGTAAGTATTTTATTTTTTATAAGTATAACTTTAATGCCTTTATCCTTAAGAGAATTAAGCTATAGAACCACCTTCTTAAGAGCCTCTTTATAATACCTGTACCTATTAATTCCGCCACGCTGTCGCTAGCCTCGTGTATAGTCATCCTTCTTTATATACTGCTGCTTACGCGAGCGCAGATTTCTATCGTTGGCATCCATTTCTTGAAGGGCGCTGCGGGCGAGGTGTTGACTGCGTGTTGCCTTCTTCCGACGCTGTGCATTCTCACGTCGAAGGGCGACCTCTGCAGCTTGTTTTTCCTCCTTTTTCTCATGCCCATATATGTGACAAGGTCCTTTGTGACTGTAAGTAAATACGCCGTAGAATTAAAGCTTATAGTAATTTTATATATAATTATATTTAATATTAGTATTATACTTCTTGTTTAATAGAATTTACGCCCTGTATATAATACGCTACTTATTAAATTAAGTAAAATATTTATTTATATATATATTACCTAAAGTTAAATCCTAAGTTATTACTAAGCTTATATTAATTAGAATTATACTTAAAGGCCTATATATAGCGTTTTTATATTTCTTACTTTATTAAAAATACTTTTTATTTAAGTTTCTTACGCGGGTAACAAGCTTCGTATATAATATTTTTAAATATAGAAATACTTATTAAAGGTAGCTCTTTAAAGTTTTAATTTTTAATTACTTATAAAAACTTTTCCTTATAATATACGTAGTCTTAAGTAATACTTTTAATAATGAGCTTCTTTTACGCATTATCTAGGAGCTACGGCCTGCCGCGCCCCGGCACGGTGTTGTAAAGTTCTAGATTCGTGATAAAGATACCTCCTTGATCTGCTCTTTCTCGTGTACGCTTTATAAGCTTTGCAATAGCATCCTTGGTGGTGGGTGGGTCAAACAGTGCAGCGATCTCTTTGTTTGTTGCCATGCCGGACATCGACGCGCCTGCTGCAAAGGCGCGCTCAACTGCGTAAAGCTCCCGTTTCGCGCTCTTTTTCTTCCGAATTTTTTTAGGTTTGTACTAGTAAGTCTTGCGACGATTAATAGGCATCTTTTAATGTATACAGGGCGTTGCGGCGTGGCTAGTTTGGGGGGGGGGGGGGGGGGGATGAAGAGGTGGGTGATGTTGACGATGCTAGGTGGGGCTGCGCGCCAAGGAATAGTCAATAAAAACGAGCTCCTTCGTATAGCGCCCACCGACGCGGGAGCCCACCGGACGTGACGACTTCCTGTAGGTTGACGAGAGACTCCAAGCCAGCAAGCTCGTAAGGGTCGAGCCCATTACAGGATTTAGGGCGCAGCACAGCGCGCAACGACCAGTCGTACGTCGAGATCTCCAGTAGCTCTCCAAAATTGGGATGTCCTCACTCCGATAATAAGCTCCAATACCCAGCCCAGCAAAACAGAGAACTGCGCGCTAGGGTAAGCTATGTGCTAGACAATTGGGAGATGCATTGCACACGGTGGAAGAAACACAAGAGGCCTGGCTCGAGCACAGGCGCGAACAGCACTCAGACTGGCAGCGTGGCTGCAAGCAAGGTCCGGGCTCACCAGACTGGCACCACTAGCGGCGGTAGAATGCAGTCTTGCGTGCGCCCCATCGAGCTGAGAACATCAGGTTTTATACTCATCGTAGGGTACCAGACAGAGTTACAGCATGCAAAGGACCAAAACGATTCATTAATTCATAAGCCTAAACTACCATCGCTATGCATGATCCAGCACAAGCTCACATGGCCCTAATAGGCGCGCAGAAGACTCGTGTAGTCCAACTCAAAGAAGCTATCGGGGGTATCAGCACCGTCAACGGCAAAGGATGGGAGTGGAGCCCTGGGTAAGGAAGAATGCGGAGTATCCTTTACCCTTGCCTGACAGAGCCCACTCTCTCCTCGTACGCGCGCCACCCTTCTTCGCGGTAGCGCGCTGCCTCAGTCGCGCGATTGTCTGAACGCACGATGCCCCGCCCCACGATTATGACGTCGCAGCCCTGCTCCAAGATCAATTTCCGAGGCGTGTTGTATTGCTGGCCTAAATTGTCTCCAAGCTTTTGGCCTTCTTGGCCCGGCGGCGGTAGCTGGCAGCCCGGCGTCATGGTGAGGAAGTTGTCTTGGGGTTCTGAGTTTAGGCTTCGCTGCGCGATGAATCCCATAACGAAGTCTCGGTTCTGACGTGCGATCTCGACACACTTTTGCGAGTATTCGGGCGTCATGAGGTGCCCTTCGGAGCTCATCTCGGCGAGCAGGAGTAGCGAGCGGAGGAAGGGAGGCTCTCCGAGGCGTGCGAGCAATGTGATCTTATCGAGACTGAAGGCTTCGTCGGGTTGAAAGTCCGGTTCCGGCCGTGGGGATATGCTCTCATGTCGTTGCCAAATGGAAGTGCTGATGCTGACGACGCTTTGCTTCCTATCCAAAGGTTTGATGCCTAGCCGCTTGTCCTCGTCATCCCCATGTATTGGCGGCGTGACGAGAGCGCTGCTGTTCTTGCGTGTGGGTTCCTGGTAGTCATCGTCGTCGTCGTCGTCGTCTTCTTCGCCGGGCTTCCGCCGAGGTGCGTCCGAGGAAATGTCGGTGTGTACGCCCGTGTTGTATTTGGCGATGGTGGCGTCGGCGGCCTTGTGGAGGGCAGTCACGATGGCCGGCCCGGGAAGGATGTGAGCGTTGGTGATCTCGGCCCAGCTGGCGATGCAGTGGACGCCGGAGGTGTACTGCTTCTGCACCGTTTCTGTCTGTAGTTCAGCGCAGATCAGCAGTCGGGCAACATGTCAGACGTACCACCAATGTCGGCAAACTTGCGATCTTCGAAGATGACGAACCACTTCCGGCGGGCGATCTCCCGAAGGGCCCTGGCGGTGCGGTCGCTCCAGTCGGTGACGATGTCGCAGTGCGTCTTCAGGATGCAGATGTGGTCGCCGCAATCCTCGGCGAGATCTAGCAGCTCGGCCGAGGTTTCGACGTCAGCTGATAAGCAGAGGTTCGTCTGCTTTATCGACATCAGGCGCAAGAGGTACGATGCCAGGGGCCCCGTGGAGACGTGCCCTGCGCGCGAGCGATAGGTGCTGGTGGCCATGGAGTTCGTCATGGTGAAGAAGAAGAGCAGGCAGACTACGTGTGTGCTTTGTAGGCGCACGGCGCTGAGAGGGGCTATGCGGGGCACAAGGGGAGGAGGAGGGAGGACACAACACAGCAGAGGGACGGCGGATGATTATGAGGACTGTGCGTGTCTGGGGAAGCCTGGCCAAGTGCTCAGCTCTCAATGGGCGGCGTGGGGAGTCTGGATCGCGTCGTGAATATTCAAAATTGCCTGCCATGGTCCCTGGTCGTGGACATGCGGGCCGCTACTAGGTGCCTACGCTAAATGGCGATCACAGCCTAAGCGATACCGATAGCCGTGTGAACCGCGAAAAAGCGCCCATGTTTCAGCGGATGAGTGGTGTTAGGGATGCCGTCGTAATTACGAGATACCGTATTTTCGTCGTATGATACGGTAATTACAAGTATATCGATGGCTTACCTGTATGCTAAGGCGGACACATATAGGTAAAGAAATAGCGTTAAAGGTAAATTTTTTATAAAGATTTCACCTAACTTGCGTCCTTTGTGGTCCTAGTATTATCTAGTACTTTATTAATACTTTATTAATACTTTAGTAGTGTTATAATTTTGTGGTATTGCAATGCTAGCCTATTAGGCTAAGTCTAATAACGTTACTATTACCTATAATGGCCGCTAGACTATTATTACATGTTAATTCTACTTAAAAGTATAGTATAATAAGAGCCTAACACGTCTCCGCGACTATATGAGTAAGTATTTAAAATTTTAATATAATAAATATAACTTATATAGTATTAAGGCTAGGGGCTAGCAGGGTGCTTAGCAAGAGCGTGTTATAGAGGCTAAGGCCGAGTATGTATCTGTTAATTAACGAGAATCTACGTATAGAGAGTATCTAGAGTATGTAGGTGAGGTGCGATATATATGCCGAAACGCTAGTGGTGGGAGCAGTTACCAGCGGGAATAGGTAGCCCGTGCGTATAGTCATGTACCCAGGGACGCGTACACAGGTCCACAACAAAGCGTTTATAGCTAAAGGTGCCTTGTACCTTTATAAGCTTGTATAGCTTACCTAGTGTTAAGAGACTTACTAAGACGCGCAGGTTAAGAATCCCGCCTTTATAAAGTTTCTAAAACTCTTATAACTTGCCTATAAGCCCCCGTACCGCACGATAATCGCCACGTTATTATTAAATTCTATACATAGCTAAATAATTAATAATATAAAGCTCGTGCTAGAGAAGGCTAGGCGGCAGGTAACGTTTATTAGTAATAGATAAACATAGATACGCGATAAGGCTATTATTATAATCAGGTAGGCACGATACACGTGGCTTTCTTACGAATAGAGGTCTAGACTAGGCTAGTTTAACCATTAGCGCTAGTGCTATCTCTAGCATATCCTATATATATTATACTATATAAGTAATACTTAGTATTATAATAGCTCGAACTTTGCCTAGGGACTTCTTAAAATCGTAAAGGAAGTTAACAAGACTAATATTATTACTATATACCTAAATAACGCCTCTAATATAAGGGCGGCATAAGAAATAGTTACTAAAAAGCTTTTTTAAACACTAATACTTAGCTGCGCGTTGCATATTATTAATCTTTATATAAGTAAATTCTTTAAGGCTAGTAACTTCCAGGCTATTTTTAACGCTATAAAAGTCGTTAGTAAGTTCTTTAAAAGGTCGATTATACTTACTAGCATGCTAAATAAGGCTACTAGACCTAAGTTATAGCGAATGGCACTGTAACTGTCAGGAAATATGCGCTATTATGGTAAGTTTAATACTATTAATTTAGTGCTAGAAAATCGCAACTAGATACTCTTTATAGTGTGGAATCTAGATACGGCATTATTATAGCTATAAAGAGCATAGAAAAAGAAGTTTTAAGTAATTATCAGTATTATAAATAACGTGCGTTAGTAGGAAAGATTACAATGATTAAAAAGCTTTTTAATACCTTTTATAAAGTAGCTTTAGCGCTTAAAAAGTACTTAGCCAAAGTTCTTTTAGCTATATACTAGTTTTATTTATCTACTTGCTAACGTCTCTCTCTATATAAATTTATGGATAGAATAAGTTAAAAGTATTCTTAGTAAGCTATTTTAATAAGTTTATTATTATTTCGTAATAATTTTATATATCTATAACCCGTTAGCGCGTTAGGAGCTACGAGTTATAATTACTAAGGTTATATTAAGAGAAATCGTGAAATTTCTCGCCTATAGTTACCCACTAACGTAGGGCAGCACCAGCGACACCGTAGCACTCTATAAAGAGCTTATAGACGTTCTCTATCGTAAGGGCCACTTCGAGAAGCACGTGTCACGAGAGTAACAAGTAAAGGTATTCTAGGCCTAGGTAGGCTAAATTAATATACTGCGTTTAGTGTCTACGTATAGGTATAACACGTTAGATAAGGAAGAAAGATCTTCTATCCTTATTTAATATAAAACTTTTTATCTTGCTTAGCTAGGTGCTAATACCTAGATAGCTAGCGTTATTTTTCACTAACTAGAAGTAAGCTTTAAGGTATAGGCTATTAGGTTGCCTAAGAGGTTACCGTGACAGCATAGCGTTAATCTATCTTAAAAATCTTTAAATGGTAACCTAAAAGTAGTTAACCAGTGGCTTATATAAATTTATAGCTCTAAGCTTAAATAACTAGCTATTTACGCCATTAGTTATAACCCCACGATAGGCATGGCTAAACGTAATTAAAGTAAGTATAGATTTCTTTATATTAAAATACGTAATCGCCTGGCAAACAAGCGCGTTAAAAAGCCAGTATTTTATTATTATAACTTAATTAGAGCTAATAATACTAGCTACTTTAGAATCTCTAAGGGGCCTAATTAACTTAATAACAATAATTATAGCGGTAATTAACTTTACATAGATAAGAATCTTGAGGATCCTTAACTTTAAAATATATAGGATACCTAGCCTTAATTAGGCTTATAAATAAGTTATTAAGTCCTTAAGGAGTAGTTAGTCCTAAATAAAATAAGGTAAATTCTTAAGTAAAAGTACTATAAGGTAAAAAAGGGGTATTAATAGCTCGCGCGTATCAATAGAACGTTAGTATTAAAAGTAAAGTAAAGTTATAAATAAATTAATAAAAGCCTAAGTATAATTTAAATGATAGATTAATAAATGGATTGAATACGAGTATAAAGGACTATACTTAACGTTCCTATATATATAACCAATTCTATAATATACTATAGTTCTATACTATCCTAAATTTGGTATATGTGGGATCCTTTAGTATAGTTACGTAATCCTAATGTCTTATAATCTTGGCGTGTGGGACATCGTGGGATATTACATACTCCTTAGTAGGTGTAATGGGCTACGACCAGTTGTTGCCTCGGATCCTTGACCCTCGATTATGCGAACCCAGATATATAAGTTCAATGCCCGAAGCTTAACTTCGGACTTTCTATCGAATTTATAAGTATTCTTCTGACGCCTTTGGCTTCTTAAGCACCCAGTCTCTTACAGTAGGGTAGTAGCGTCACCTCTTATTATAAAGTGCCTAATGTCGTTCCGTTAAACCTGGAGTCCTAACAAGCTAGGGTTAGGTTAGGATTGGGTCAGATCCGCACCGACCAGAACACTAAAAATCTAACCTTTACTTTTTAATATCTTACCTTAATACTAAAGTTATATTTATGCGAATTTTATGCAAGATGTATATATAATAATATATAATAATGTTTTATAACTTTAGGAAATTTTATTAACTCTAGTCTTATGTTTTCTAATTATTTATAAAAACAAATCCTATAAATAATAGATAAAGTAGACTATAGAGTAATTAAAATTACCTAAGATTATAATATATATATATGCACCTTACATTAAATTCGCATTAATATATCTTAATATCTTAAGTAATACGTACGATATTAAGAAGTAAAAGTTAGATTTTTAGTTTTCTGGTCCGTGCGGATCTGACTCAATTCCAATCTAATCCTAACCCATTTACAAGCCTAGCCTTAATAGTAGCAAATATAGAACATCCTATATATAATTAAAGCTCTAAGAGAGCTCCTATTAGCTTAATTCACCCTACTAAAAAGTTGTATCGGCGCAGGTCACTCAAAGGATCGATGTTGGCGTATCTCCTAGCAGAGACATGTGGGAGTCCGTGTATAAGAATGTAGCCTCGAATGAATTAAGTGCCTATAGGCCTGGTACGAAAGGATACGGAAAAGGTACTAAACTACAAAGGCCCCAAGCTCCTCTAAATACACCTCTTCCCAGATGGCTAGCTAGCACATATCTGCCATAGGTTGACCGTCGGTCTGATGGATCCGAAATAGGTCCGAATCGGATTCGTAGTTCCCCATCGGTCTGATAGATCCGAAATTGGTCCGATACGGATGAGTGTCGGTTTTCGAATGATCTCGAATCCTGTCTTGACTGGCCAAGGGTTCTCGTGTCGACGAGCGATTGTTCCTGTTACAAAAGTCGCCTAATAAGCTTCTTATTAGCCCAATTTGTATCGGCGATAGTTACTCAAAGAATATTACGGTAACCTCCTAGGTAACCTAACAGCCTAGACGTACTATTAATAATAGTACGTTAGTATATAGACTTCTGCCTCTAAAACTATACGTTAAGAACTAAAAGTCTAATAGCCTTAGCCCTAAAGTTCTAATAGCCTAGACCCCAAAGCTTGCTTCTAATTAGTTAGACACGATGCTAGCTATCTAGGTATTAGTACCTAGACTAAGCGAGATAGATAGATCTACGCTAGATAGAAAGAGAAGACCTTTTCTCCTTATCTAACGTTTTATACCTACACGTAGATATTTGACGTAGTAATATTAATCTAGTTTTCTACAAACTAAGATACTTATACACGTTGCTCTCGTTACAAAGAATTTATTTAGTCGTTTTTACTTAGAGGCATACGGGAGTGCGTAGACAAGAATATAGTCTAGAATGCTTTAAGTGCTAACAGACCTAGTATAAAAGGATACTAAATAGATACTAAACTATATATAATAAAAAAAGAAACTATATATAAAAGTACTTAATAAATATTATTTTAGAAAGCTAAATGCTAAGGAGTGGGGAAGTGTCCAATTACATGGTCCTTTACGCTTTTAAGGTGACTGGCACACCTGTACCCTATTATAGAGAGTTTTACGTACCTAAGCCTAATCCGGGTTAGGGGAAGATAGGTCGAGAGTAATACGCCTTACGAACATGTTTAGTGGTTAAAAGCTTAATAGTAATAGTAGGCGGTTTTACAAATAATCTAATTTTATAATAAACTATAGAATAACTAACTAGGGGATTTACTAATCTAGTATAAAAATATACTCGTAGTATGTTAAATTAATGATAAGGAGTAGGAAGAGTATAAAACGTATCTTAGACTATATACTACTTATCCTAGCCCTTGCTATTATCTGTATCCGTATTATAATCCCTTATATTATAGGGATTATAGCAATCCGTAGTTCTTGGCGGATCATGATCACGTGGTTGCTAACCTAAGCAACCCCGCGCCTCTTTGTGTTCCCTTCGCATAGGTTCTTCGCCGCACGTCCCGTCATGGGCGTCT
This sequence comes from Bimuria novae-zelandiae CBS 107.79, assembly GCA_010015655.1. Taxonomy (NCBI): domain Eukaryota; kingdom Fungi; phylum Ascomycota; class Dothideomycetes; order Pleosporales; family Didymosphaeriaceae; genus Bimuria; species Bimuria novae-zelandiae. The sequence goes on along the minus strand of ML976667.1, from coordinate 150,203 downwards.
TTGTCTGGTATTGAAGTATCTGTGATCGTAACATATCCTTGCATGAAATATATTTCTCCCTTGCATAAGATGTATTCCTCCCTTGCACGAGATACATTCCATAATAAAGTAAGAGATGTCTTTATAGTTATATAGAGGATGCTACCTCCTATAGCAGAATAATAAATACTTAATTTTTTATTTTATTATGAATACATTTTAATCTAACAATTAAGAATCTTATTACTATAATTAATCTAATTATAATGGCCTTATCAATCTTTAGAAATCCTATAATAATCTTAACTAACTATATAAACTATACGCTATAGCTTAAATAGCTTAAAATAAAATACTAATTCCTAAAAGTCAAGATTATTATTAACCTAGTGATAATAAATAAACTAAAATAAAAACCCGCGATGCCAGTACCTCCGTTAATAGGCAACTACTAGCTAAACGCTATTTATATAATAGTAAACCTAAATACCGCACTAATATTACTGTCTTATCTATTACTAGTAGGTGCGAAAGCATACAAGAATAATAGCAACTATTATAAAGGATAGCTTAAGATCTATAAGATTATTCATTAAGCCTTTCAAGAAGAAAAGACAGACCTTAATAAAGTAGTTACCATTTTATAATTAATAATTTTCGCGCATCTACAGAATAACTGCTATATTTTTTAAAGAAATAATAAAGTAATAGATTAATAACTTTATACTTCTAGTTAGGATTAATTATTAAAATAAACATTAATAAGTAAGGGTAAGATACTAAAAAGTTCTTAAGCTAATAAGAATAGCTAGATTATAGGCTATATAGCTATGGAAGTATAATTATATAACTATAAAAGTAGACACTAATCGCGTACTAGAGCTTTAAAGGCTAGACTTAGTCAAAGAAGACTTTATAAAGGCAGTTATCTATATTACACCTATATAGGTAATAATCATTTAGTAATATAAAAGCAAGGATGCAGCTGTCTCACGAAAATATATAATAAAACTTTTTTAAAACTATATAATCTTATAGCACCTAATTAAGGATAAATAAAAAGGAGCTTTTACTACTATAGGTTTATTTCTTACTAATAGTAGTAAATCTACTTAGACTAGAGACAGGGACGTTACGCTTAGAAATAAAATAGTATTATTTAAAAGTTGAAGAAAACTTTAGAATTATAAATAATAAAATAAAAACTAACGTACAGGAGCAAAGCGGTCCGCGATTATAAATACTAAGTTAGTAGTAGTTAGTAGTTTTAAGTTCCCTGCTTATAAATAACGCTATAGTTTAAAAAACCTGTTTCTACGCCTTTCTAGATAAGTAACTAGTTTAATTTAGGGTAAAGTCTAGCATAGCTACCATAATAAAGTTTAGACTAGAAAATAATTCTGCGCTCTAAAAGAGCTTAAAGATAATAAAAAAGACTAGATTATAAATACCTATAGTTAAACTATTATATACTCTAACTCTAACTTAAATTACTAAGTCTTATAATAAGTAACAAAATAGATATAAAATTACTAAAATCTTAGTAAGCTTTAGTACTGTATCCTTTTATAATAGCTTAAACACGTACCTATTATGATGCTTAGCTATACTTAATTTAGGCATAATCTGCCATATCTGTAATAATATTAATTATTTTATCTTATACTAACTACTGGCGCTGGGAAACTTTATATAGGTAAGGAATACAGAAATATAGATTAAAGAATATAAAAGCGTGTATTTTAACGTATGGAGTATGAAAATTAATAAAAAAATTGAGTTAAATAATATTGTCTATTACCTTAATCTACTTTATAATTTTATATAATTCTAATAACTCTAGAGGAAAGACATTTATTGGGACATAAAAGTAGACTTAATAACTCCAAGTAAAAAAGATAATACTATACTAGCAGACCTTTAATAGTTATATAAATAGTAGGTGTTAGAATATAGAATAAGGCTAGTAGGTAGCATTCCTACTAAAGCTCTGCATACCACCTATAAGACTAGTATACGCACTAAATAAAGACTATAAAAAGTAGACGTATTAACCTAGCACTAATAATTAAGCTATTTAAGCCCTTAGGCTCTTAAATACCTCGTATAGTAATTTAAGGGGGCAAGGATTAAAGGCCTACCTACTATAAAGTATAACGCCTGTAGTAAAGTAAAACTAAATAAGTAAATACGCTAGTAAGCTAACGAGCTAGCTAAAGGCCCTAGTAAACAAGTCGCAATTAATTTTCATAATTATAAAGTGGATGGCTTAATAAAAGAAAAGAGCTAAATACTACTTACTAATGAGTTCTTTACCTTTATATAAGATTTCTACTTTAAGTATAACTACCTAGCATGTTTAATTTTTTAATTACTTAATGTGTTTTACAAGCGAGTGCGCATTACAAGCGAGTGCGTACCCCACGAACTTTATACACCTCTATATGCAAATATCTCAACCACGTTAAGAGATAATATATAGATATTAATAAGATAGATTAAGCAATGTCTAAAGTATCTTTTTTACACGTGCGTGAGTTATGCCCAGTCTCTCTGCACCGCTTGTAGCGCGCCAGAGCCTGGCGGCTGCAGCCTAATTGCTCCCTATCTTAACGCTGTTCACGCTCTAATTACTAGTTAGCCTCCTTTTAAGCAAGTATACCCTCTCTCTCTCCCTTTATTAAAGTCTTTTACCTTTATATCTGCTTCTTCTTACGCTACCTACGCATTATTACTACCTTATTAGCTCTTTTAAGACTAGTAATCTAATTAGGTATTAGCTTAGCTAAGAGTATTATTACTTTTACCCCTTTCTTAAGTTAGCTAATTACTTTAATAATTAAAGCTAATAATAAGCTTTTATACTATTGCACGTAATTATATATTAATATTAATTAAGTATTAAGCTTACGTATATTACTTAGTATTTAAGCCTTTTAAAGAGCCTTTACTATAGTAGCTAGAGGAGTAGGCGTATAGAACTATATATTTAGCTTTAATAAAATAATATTTAGCTGAAGAGGATCATGGTCTGCGCCTTAAAAGGTTAAGTAAATATTAGTTACTATAAATAATCGCGTGAAAGCTATCTTAAAGGCTAATAAAAATTTAAGCTTTATAATATAGTTAATATAGTTACGTATTAGACTTTTAATCTAGTAGCTTTACGCACGCTTTAATAGTAAGAAGAAGCTAATATTAAGTAGCTATAGTAAGTAAAATAAGTGCGGCGGTATATAAAGCGTGTAGAAATTATTCTCCTTATAAAGCTTTTAAAACTTAAGAAAGTAGTAGCTTTTATAATTATTAAGAATAAGTAGCTAACGCGCCTTAATTATCTTACTTTTTATATACTTAATAAAGTACTTTAGCTACTTATCTCTAATCTTATTAGGTATTTAGCTATTATTATTAATAGTAATAGCCTAGTCGCATAAAATATCCTTCTTATACTAGGTAAATAAGTAGTGCTAGCTAGCAAAATAATAAATAGCAAAATAGCCTAGCTAGTAGCGTGAAGTTTTTAAATTACTATTATATACTTATAATTCCTTAGCTAAATAGCCTTTAGCTAGTCTCTCCTCTCTAACTTTATTATAATAAGCTAAGCTATAATCTTACCTATTATAAAGCTAATCTCGTTAAAGTTATAGACGTCTTTATTATAGATGCCGTATTTAGCCTTTATTTACTTTATAAGCTCGAACTAGCTTTTAATTAATATAGGATCTTTATATAAAGCTCTTTACTTATTATACGCTTAATAAAGTTACGTGGCTAGTAGACGCTAACCTAACCTCCGCCGCGCGTAGCGAGCAGCTTATTAGCCATATTACGTATAGCCACGTACGTAGGCACAAATCCGCGCTGGTCTAGGCTAAGTATATACCTAATAATTCCTCCTTTTCTAGCTAGGTAAGCTTCCTTAAGTTAGGCTAGTAATTACGTTAGGTAGGCTTATTAGCGCGTTAGTAATAAAGTATATTTTAAAAAATATTAAACGTCTATATAGTAACTACCTTGTTTTAAAATTAGTTTTACTAAAGAGCTAATATAGCAAGGTGTATATTAGTCTTATAAGAAGCTAGATAGGCTTTAGTTAAGGGCGCTATAGTAGGTAGAAGTTTACGTGTTGCGAAAAGTTGGTGGGGTACGCACTCGCTTGTAATACGTACTCGCTTGTAAAACACGTTAGTACTTTTATACTATTTATAAAATTATAATCAAATATTATAGTAAAAGTAATTAAATCTAATAACAAGATTTTTATTACTAAAGTAAACGTTAAAAAGTAGTGCTGAGCGCAAGAGATGATAATTAGGCCTTTAATATCTAATACTAAAGTATAAAATAGAAGGGCTGAATAGTTAAAAAGTATAATTAAAAAGAAAGCGCATACGATATAACTTAATTTTAACTTACGTTAGTAGATATAGCCTAAAATTATCTAACTATAGTCTACCTTTACAATTAAATACTAAACTACGCTACTTAATAGTAATTACTATATAAATTTTTTTTATAATAGTAGCTTTTTAGAACGACGTTGTTACCTAACTAAAGAAGTCTAATTAAGCTTACCCAAAAGTCTATAGCTATAAGGCCTTTACTATAACTAATAATACTAAATATAATAAAAGCAAGCGCTAGTGGCTAGATCCTAAAGACTAAATGGGCTATTTAGTTAGTTATAGATTAATTAATATCTAAAAAATATATATCCCCTCTTTAGTAAAGACAATTAGTACTCGCAACGTAATATTTAACAAGAATACTATATTCCTAGGTAAAACTAAAGACTTTATAAACAAATTTATATGTAGTATATAAAAAAAAATAGCGGCTTAGGTATAATTAGTAGAGCCACCTTCCTATACTTAATAAGTACGAACTACTAAGTCCTTTTTCCAAAATAAAATAATTAGTAAAGCGCTAAATAAAGAGACTAAAAGAGTTCCTAAGTATATATAAGATAGAAAAGTTAAGTATAAATATTTAACGCCTCCTGTAACACTACTACTAATAAACCTTTTACCATATCTAATAGCAAGAGGCGATTAAACTAAACTATCCTTAATAATATAGACTAGGTAATAATGGATAATCCTTTAGGCTACTACCTTTATAGCAGGCAAAAAAGCAGGACCCTATAGTGTTTTTAAAAAAAAATACTTAATAAGGTATAGCTAAAGCGCATAATTACTACTAGTAATAAATCTTAATAAAGCTGACTACTAAAACTACCTATCTATAAAAATAAACTTAAAGAATATCTACTATATTATTTATAAAAAGAAGCTAAGAAATCATGTCTTTAGAGTTATTATAAGATAAAACCATAGAGTAAGGTAGCTATCTCTTTAGTAAAAGTAGCAAAATATTAGACCCTTAAATATATATAAGTTTATACCTATATGTTTAATAAACACTATGAATTATAAAAGTATACGGCACCACTAATTATAAGAAATAACTAATAATAGTATTTTACTTTATAAAAAACCTACGCTATAATACTTATTATCGCAAATATAAAACTTAGTCCAGCCTCACGTGAGCTCGCTGAGGTTCGCGAGCTTACGTACGACACTCGGATATATAGTGAGCTTCTCAGCTCGATTTTTCTTAGAAAAGCCATTACGCTCCAGCTCACTTTATTTCACACTTATAAAAATCATTTTATATACTTATAATAATTATAGCTTATTTTAACCTAGAGCGTATTTAATATAACGTTACTAACGCGTTTGTTCACACAAAGCTGGATAGAGAAATCTATATAAGAATGTCCCGCGACTACTCGCGAGTAGTCACAGTCTACTAGCCATATAAAGTACTCTACGGGCTTCGCATATCTCTACTACTTTAGTAGAGCGAGTTTATATTAATACTCCGCGATATTAGTTTTAAAATAGTGCCTTATAAGCTATGTTATCTTATAAGAATAGCATTATTATCTTTTTTATTTATAAATACCCTTACTATTACTTATAATAACTTATAAAAGCTAGCTGCTAAAGCTGCAAGAATAATAATAAGTATTAAATTTATACTTAATAGTAGTAATAACCTATAGTATTTTCTAGGAGTTATAGTTATTCAAAATTAATCAAATTAAAAGCCTTAGCTATCCTAAACTTTATAAATTAATAAAATATCGCGCTTTATTGATTACTATACGATTTATTATAATACCCTAATAGTAATAATTAAACTACTCTTATGATTAAGGCTCGCTAGTAAGGCTAAAGTAAATTAATATTAGTAAAAAATGGGGTCAATCTTCTATGCTAAAGCAACTACGTAATTAAATAATAATTTTATAAGTTCTTAATTATCATAGTTTCTATCTAATCTAAGTAAAAAGCACTAAGTAGGTACTAAATAAGTTTTTCTTTACCTTACTAATACTAAATGAATAGGTCCTTAGCTTCATAGTATAGATACTTTAGAAATAGTAAGCAATGCATCCTCTACTAATAATATACTTAACTATATAAGTTTATAAGAATACGTTATTAAGCTATTAAGTAGGCAATTACCTAGAAAATAAATGCGCAAGATATAATTACTATATTAATATTTAAACCTAAATTATTAGCTTTCTCGCAGGTTGCTAAGAAGGCTTTATTTACCATATAATTATTAAAAGAGCTAAGATTAACCTTAGGAATTTCTATATTATAATTAATTATAATAAATAGTGAATAATATATTTTATGACTAAATAGATTGCTAAGTTACAGACTAAGTTTTATTATATAAATATCTATAATTATTAGCTAGGTTAAGAGGTTGCACTAGGAATAATTAAGATAGACTATAAATTTTTAGAAAATATAGTCATAGATAAATTTATAAAGGCCTTATTAGCTAATAAATAGAATAAGTTTCTAAATAAACTAAGACTTGCGAAAATTAAGAATAAAATTAAGAATAAAAAGGATAACCTGCTTAAGCTAAAGTAAAGGATAGAGGCTTTTAAAATTAATCTATAAAACTATTTAATTACTAATGGATAATCTCTAGTTTAAAGATACGCCTAAGCTAAGGGGATGTATCTAATTACATAGTCCTTTACGATTACAAGGTGGCTGGCGCATCTGTATCCTTACATAAGATATATTCCTCCCTTACATGAGATACATTCATCCCTTACACGAGATACATTTTATAACAAAGTAAGGGATGTCTTTATGGTTGTATAGAGGATGGTACCTCCTATAGTAGAACACGGAATAATGAATTTTCTATCTTATTAAGAACACCCTTCAATCTGACAGGAAGTTATTTAATAAATTAAAAGGCTAGTCTAATAAAGAACTTTAGTGAGCGAGATATGTAATAAGTCTAATAAAGGTCTAATATAAAGTAGTATTTAAAAAATAATCTTAAACACTAAAGCTAATCTGAATTAGATCGGTGTCGGGGAAATAGGTCAAATCGCGTGACTTTGTAAGTTGGCAACTGAATGGCTGCGTCACACAATTCACCTGCCAAGATATTGCCAAAATGTTACCAAATACGTGGGAATACCGTATCTGTACAGTTACCGTAATTACAGGGATTTTTGAAAATTACGGTAATCCAGCATCCCTAAGTGGTGTGCATTGATGGACACGCTACAGTAGCAGAGCATACTAAGTGTCGGTTACTCCACAGTTTCTCCGTGATACAACGCCACGAAGCACGAGGCGTGAGGAGAACAGCGGCCAGAGGACCGCAGCCAGACAACTGTGCGTCTGCTGCATGCATGTCCCTGAGCGGCGCCTTAATGTACAGTCTGTCGGTGTGGGGGCTCGCACACGGAATTGCTCCTCTCGTGGCCCCTCCCCAAGCAGTGAGCCGCCCACATCGCCTCTACGCCGCTTTCCTGCATTCGATAGTGGACGACGCGTCACATTCCTTTTGATCCGTGGCACAGCATGCAACCACACAAGGCCTCAATGCTGTTAGGCCCGTCACCGGCTATGAGCCGCGCGGCACGGGTCGAATCGTACGATTCCTCGGCCCGAAAGCAACAAGCAACCCTGCCTACTTCAGTTCTCCTCGCAGCTGCAACTCGTGGAAAAAGTCCTAGGAATTACTTTCGATCGTATTCGAACTCGACTCGAACAATCTGACAATACCGTTTAATGCGGGGGTGGGGCTTCCTCTATGAGTGGTGGGCAGCACTTGCTGAATTCACACATTTGCAGCAGCTGGCAACGCACGTGTGATTGTGTAAGTTTTTGTAGGTGCTTCCATTTTGTAGACTTCTAGCCACTATCTATCATTTTGCTCCTTCTTCGGATTCGCCTGTCATTGAATCCCGGCCCTCTTTCTGCACACTCTCTGTCTAATTACTACTGGCTAAAAACATTTGCACATACTCGTTAGGGATATGCCGATACCGTATTTTTCAGAGCATACCTGTATATACGGTATCTTGTATAATACCGTATTTCTGGTATTTTCGTACATTCTTAGCACGGTGAACTAAGCTAATCGGTGCCTTTCTCGGCCCTATTATCACGTGTAGAATTAGATATAATTAAAGCTATAGATACTAAGTATTATTAAGATCCCTAGAGTGCTTTTCTTATACTTATTCGGCTAGGTAATTAAGTAAAAGCTACTTATCTTTAACGTACTTACAGTCGTTGGACTAAAGTTTGGTTCGCCAAGCCTACAACAAAATGCCGCGCGTATTAATACCAAATACTTAACTATCTATAACTTAGCTAATGTAAGAGCTTTTAGTATAGAATTAAGCGTAAATTATTACTATAAAAAAAGCTTTTAATTAAGGTACGCTAATCTATTATATTAAAAGTAGAAGCTAGGGCGTCGCTAGCGGAGCTCTTGGAGGAGTTTTCCTACATATTAAAATGTGTACGCGACACCCTTAAGAGATACTAGTAAACTAGTAGCAACGCCTCTCACGCCTAATTAGGCAGGCCACCTACACTTACACGCAGGGAGGAGCGCTCCCTCTGGCGGCAGGCCCGGAAAAGTGCCAAAATACAGTACAGGGAGCTTATTAGAGAGGCCTCTTTAAGTAAGACTATTTGCCACAAGACTACCTATAGGGCGTTAAAAAGAGTAAGTATTATAAACTTAGGGTAAAAAACGCCTAAAAATTAATAAATTAATAATATATAAATACTTATAGTAGGCGTGCGCGTATAAAACCTTTAATTAGTAGCGTACTATACTTAGGTTCTTAAATAAGTACTTAGTAGAGAAGGCAAAAGGGCAAAATATTAAGTAAGTATTTTATTATTTATAAAAGAAGTAAAAATCTAGTATAATTACTAAGACCTATATAGGTTGCTCGCCCGCGTAAATAGTGTAGGCAAGTATATAGATTAATTTAAGAAAGTATACTTAGAAATTACCCTTAGTTATTATAGAGAGAAATCCTAACGTACTAAAAAGAGGGTACTTAGCCTGAAGCTATATTAAGGCTCTTAAGGAGGGCCTCCTCTTTTAATATTAACCTAAAAAGCGATTTATTGTGAGGACGGGCACAGGCTCCTGCATTAAGAGAGTAGATAAGGTAGGTTGGCTCTATTTCAGCTACACTAAGATGAGGAGACTGTAGGTACACAGGCCTGCGGCGCTTTTATGCGCTACCGCTCGGCACGAAACATCTATCTATCCGAGATAGCTACACTGGGTGCGTGGGTAGCTACGCCCAAGCGTAAGGCAGCTACACCTAGGCGTAAGGCAGTCGCGCCTCTCACGCGAGGTTATGTGTCCTGCTAGCATGCTAGGCTATTATATTACCCCCCTCTAAGGTAGGCGTAGTCCTCTAAGTCTATTGTATTACCTTCTTCGTGTCTTGTCTTGTGCTAGTATAACCGTAGCTTTATTATCTTCCTCTATTATCTCTAGATAGGTGCTGGCCTTATACGCTTGTAGCTAGATGTCTAGTCGCAATAGCAGCCCCGCTTTATCTAGGTATGCGTTATAATACTCCTTTACCTTATATAGTGCCCTAACAAAGCCTCGGGCGTTGTACCAGGTAGGGTTAGGATTATAGGCAGTCTAGGAGACTTTATATTATAAACGTCCTTAGTAGATATAGCTATTAAGAATTTCCTTTACTTGCTATTCTAGGTTACTATTAACCTCTATTAGCTCCTCTTGTAGCTCTATCTAACCTGGTAGTGTGTCTGTAGCGGCTTTCTATAGGCAGTCTGTATAGAAGACATTATGTATATGCATATATAGCGGAAGCTTAACTTAGTAGGAGTGTCCTTTTATAGTAATAATTAGGTAGGGCCCGTATATCTGCTAGTCAAGCTTCTAACTAGGCTAGTTAGTTATAAAGCCTCTTAGCGTAATATAGACTTAATTACCTACTCTAAAATCTAGCTTACGTTATTTCTTATTTGCTTAACGTGCTTGTTGCTCCTAAGCATAAACAATCCCTCTCTAAGCTATCTCTATAGCCCGCTTTATAGCATTATATTAAACCTTTACGTAGTTCTGCGCTTCCTCTCGGGACATCTGCTTACGGGCTATAGGCGAGGTCTTTATCTACTCTTCCCAGTCCTAGTGGTGTGTAGGCTAATGTCCGAACTCGATCTTGTACGGCGAGAGGCCTATAGTCTCATAAGGTAGTATAGCCTGAGCCTAGTCCATGCAGGGCAGTAGGTCAGACTAGTTATTTTAGTAGTAGTTAATTAATAGGCGAAGGCGCTGGTTAAGGTACTAGTTTATAATTTCTATATTACTATTAGTCTAAGGATAATAAGCTATTAAGAGCTTTTACTTAACGCCCACAAGTTAGCATAGCTTGTTTATAAATGCTAAGATGAACTGCGGGCCTCGATTAGAGACGATAGACTTGGGTGGGCCGTACACGCGCCAGATATAGCGATAGTATATATCTATAGCCTGTTCCGCCGTGGTTATCTTATGGTAGGGCAGTAAGAAGCAGCGCTTGCTTAGGCAGTTAACTATAATAAAGGCGTTATTATACCCTTTTATGTTAAGTGGGAATAACTTAAAGTCTATTAAAACGTCCTGCCATGCTTGCTCTAGTATTAGTAGTAGCTTAAGTAGTCCTAGGATGCAGTCGCGAGGCGTATAACTCTATTAATAAGCCTTATAGGCGGCGACATAGGTGTCTACATCCCTCGCTAGATTTGGCTAGTAGTACTAATTTCTAAGTAGCTTCGCTGTCTTCCTTTTTCCTGGGTAAGTAGTGAGCTACGTAGTATAGGTAGCTCGGATTAAGTAGGTGCGTAGGAAGTTAACTGCTAGGATAACTAGCTAATCTTTATATAGGAGTAGATCTTAATTATTTAGCTTTTATAGTCCTTAGTTATTAGATAGAGCTTTTTTCCGCAGCTTTTATAGGCTATCGTGATTCTGGTTTACCTTAATTACCTAATTAACGAGGGCATAAGGATCCTCTGTAGAGGGAGAGGCTAGAAAAGTGTCTATTATAGTAATCTTAAGCTCCTAGCCTTGTAATCCTTAAGTAGCTAGGTTAGCAAGTTAGGTTATGGCTTCTTATACTATATTAACGTCTAGCTATTTAGCCTGTAAGAAGACCCTTATGCAAGCTACCTTATCCTTCTCTTTTTAAGTCTATAGTTCCTCTTGCTTACGTAATAGCGCGTTAGCTACTACGTTAGTAGTGCCTAGTTAGTAGGTAGGCTTTAGGTTAAAATTAGCTACTATTATAGCCTAGCGTATCTGTTAAGGAGTAAGCTTGCGCTTAGTAGAGAAGTACTCTAGCGCTTAATAGTTAGTAATAGCGCTAAAGGGCTCAGTCGTCTATAGACTAATAAGCTAAGATCTCTATTCTTTAAGGCTATAGATTATGGCTAGTATCTCTTTGTCGTGTATATCGTAGTTTATCTGCGGGTCGCTTATTATCTTAGAATAAAAGGCTATAGGTCGCCAGAGTCCGTTGTCCTGTAGCTAAAAGAGTACGCTAGTAATAATACTATCGCTTGCGTCTATTTCTATGCGTGTGACGTAATAGGGAGAGTAGTAAGCAAGTACGTTATCTAATAGTATAAGGTCTTTAACTTACTAAAAGGCTGTAAGCTCTCGCTCTCTAAAGGCATGCTAGGCGCCCTTTTTAAGGAGCTTTATAAGTGGTCTAATAATACGTCTATAGTCCTTAAGGAAGGTTTGGTAGAAGTTATAAAAGCCTAAAAATAACTATATGCTTTTAACTAATATAGGCATAGGCTAGTCCTATACAGTAGCGATCTTCTCTAGGTCCTTCTAAATACCTTAAGTACTAATAATAAGGCTAAGGAACTTTGTTTTAGTTACTATAAACTTGCTTTTCTTAATGTCTGCTTACAAACTAGCGTCGCGGAGTTGTTTAAGCACCTGCGTAACATGCTCCTTATAATATAGTGAATCCTCTAAGTAGATAAGGATATCGTCTAGATATGCTATGCAAAAGTCGTTAAGTAGGCTATATAGTACCCTGTTAATATATTACTAGAAGGTGGCAGGTCTATTATAGAGACTAAATAAGAGCACACGATACTTATAGTTACTATAGCGTATATAAAACGTGGTTAGGTCCTCTGCTTCCTTATCTAGTTAAATGCGATAAAAGGCCTGCCGTACGTCTAGCTTAGTAAATATCTTAGCATGGGCAAGCCTTGCAAGGGTCTCTTAGATAAGTGGGATAGGAGATATCTTTCTTTATAATAGTGTTAAGCTTGCGATAGTTAACACAAAATCGCTACCCCCCTCTAGGCTTCTTAGTAAATAGTACTAGTAAGGCGTAGGGCGCGTTGCTGTAAGTAATAACACCGCGTCGAAGGTAGTTATTTAAGTAATCCTTAACAAGCTATAACTACTCTAGAGACATACTATATAGTGGGCTTAATGTTAGTGTGTTATCTGTAGTTAGCTTAATATTGTAATTAACGCCGTCGCGGTGTAGAGGTAGTACGTTAGAGTCCTTCTTTAAGAAGTAAGCTAGGGTAGCGCCCACATAGCCTAGGAATGGTAACTTCTTTATAAGAAGCTGGCGGAGTTCTTTGTCTAGGTCTAGCAGGTCTATCTAGCCTAGCTCCTTCTTACGGTCTTAGATTAGCTTCTCTACTTCGTAAACACTAATATAGCTAATAACTGTCTCTTTCTAACGCGTATTAATTATAAATACCGTAGCTCTTATAATATTAATCTTAAGGCCTGCCTCAGCGAGGTCCTCGCGGGAGATAGGTTTAGGGTAAGTTAGCTACTACTCTTATAATAACAGCGCTTGGTAGCGGAGCTGCTCCTCTATCTTCGCTAGGTTCTTCTAGTAGGTATAACGCTAAGGGGATTGCTGCAATAAGCGGTAGATATACTATATAATAGCCACGTCTATAAGCTTGTTACGTTAGTTAGTATCTGCCTAATACTTAGGGTTAATTCCTATAGCTATGCCCCGCATTAGGATAATAATATCTCGTTTATAGTTAATCTATATTATATTTAACTACTTAAGTATCTGCTGCCTGCAGTTAATCTAGACATTAGCTTCCTTAAGAAGCTTGCGGCCAACTATAAAGTCGTGGCGGCTAGTGTCGCAGGGTATAAAGTAAGTAGTAAGGCGGTAGCTATTTAGCACTAGGTTAGCCTAGAAGTGCTTATTTACCTGCCCGTTTAGTTAACTATTATATCTAGCTAAGGGAATAGCTTCTATACTTTTAATAGATGCCTTAAGTCCCTTCTTAATTATATAGAGGTGTTTAAGGTAGACTAGGACGTAGCTACCTGCGCCTGTGTTAATAAGAGCCTTTAACCTAATTACTAGCCCGTTTGTTAAGATACGGTAGGGTAGAGTGAAAGCACTTTCGCTAAATAAGAGATCTCGTATGCTAGTAGCTCCTATAGGATTCTCTAAGAAGGAGACTTCCCCTAGAGTAATACTTTTCCTAATTCCTTATTAGAAGAAAGGAAGCCTCTATCCTTAGCCTTATAATACACCTCTTTATTAGCTTACAGTGCTAAATCGCTGGCCTCCAACGCTTTCTAATTAACAGGGCTATTTAGGTAGTCTTAAGTAATATGTCCTAACTTTTTATAATAGTAGCAGGTAAGCTAGCTACTTAGAGCTATAGTGGCGGCGCGCGTTAGCTATATACAAGTAAGGGACTACGCTAGTATTAAAGCGTACTCGCGAGACCTAGTAGCTAAGGTAGGAGTAGCCTTCTTTTAAGATTCTCGTTCGGCGCGCGCTATAACTTAGGAGTCTATAATCGCTACCTCTCGTGCGAGGTCGCGGGCGATGTTAATAAACTTAGAGTAATTATCCTTAAGGTAACGAATATCACGGCCTATGTCTATATAGAGTTAATCTATAAGCTTCTTATAGAACTCTTTAACTTATTAGTTAGTAGGTAGCTTGCGCTGCGTCGCAAGATAGAAGAAGTCTACTTAGAAGCTAGTAAACTTAGCTATAGAGCGGAGGCGTAGTTAAATAAATACCTAATAGGCCTTCTTCTCCTTATGTAGGTCGCCAAAAGCTTGCTTTATTATATTTATTATAAATTTACTATTAATGCGTTCGCTACCGTCTCGTAGAGCTCTAATTAAAGTTATAAGTTAGTTACAGGCGGGATCCTCTATGCGTGTAGTTATATATACTGCGATACGCTCTTGGGTATCCTCTAAAGTCTCTCCTATAAACTAATCGTAGTTAGACCGAAGTTTGTTCTCTATATAGGCCCTCTAGTGCTTAAAGGTCGTAGTTGTCTTGCTATCTGAGAGCAGCGGAGGGTCTAGGAACTTAACTAAGCGCTAGCTTACGCCTAAAGAGCGTGTATATAGATAAGTAATAGCCTTAAATAGTGATAAGTACAAAAAACATAAGTTATTAAGCTTGCCAGACTTAGAGCTTGGCGGGTTGTTAGCGGAGGGGACGCTCTAGCTTAAGGTCTAAGGGAGAATTTAGAATTTAGTTATACAAGATTAAGTTACTAGTGTATTAGGGGTAGAGCCTACTATAGCCTGTTTAGTAAGTTAGGCTTCTAACCTGTCTATCTTTTGCTATGCTTAAACAAGGGCTTTATGCAGCCCTTTGCCTTTAGCCAAGGTATTAGTAGCGATCTGGCGGTATATATATAGTTATTATCGCTCTACACTACGAAGAAGTAGCTGGCTAACTAGCTCTATAGTAATCTTTACTAGTTCCTGCTTAAAATACTTAATTACGGCCTCTAGCGTCGTAGTAATTAGGTTGTTACTAGTAAACGTAAGTAGCTAGGGAGGTTGCAAGAGGTTCTTATTAATACCTTACTAGATACGAGCAAGTTTTAGGGAAGTGTCTTAATTGTGGTTTTCCTTAGTAATAGAGCCGTAGCTCTGGATTTCGTATTCTTAGTAGATAAAGGGCTTAGATAGGTTATACGCGCTGCCCAGCATCTCCTTTTTTAAGACTAACGCTATAAATAGGTGTTTTAGTGCTATTTTATTAATACTACGGGTAGAGTAGCTAGTTATTAATTCTCTAGTAGGGAGAAGGCGAGCAGGTAGTGCTTAAAATAGTTAGTAGGGATAGGTTCCTCTCTTATAAAGGCTAGGGCTCTTATAGCCCTCTTTACGTAAGTAGTAGGTTGCCTGTATAGCACGTTCGTTAAGTAAAGGGCGGCAGGCTAATTAGCTCTTTTAGCTAGCTACGGCGTGCTATTTTTAAACTATATCTTTTAACTCCCTTTAAGCAATATGTTGCTTAGTAATATTAGGACCTCTTGTTACGGGTAATTATACTTTATAACAAACTAATAGCTTAGCGTAGTTATATAATAAATCTTTTAAGATAGTTGTTGTTAAGTCGTGCGCGCAGGTAGATTAAGCGGTTTAACTTAATATTTTATTACTATTTCTAGCTAAGTAAAAAGATTTTAGTATAATATAAGGACAGGCACAGGCTCCTGCATTAAGAGAGTAGATAAGGTAGGTTAGCTCTATTTTAGCTACACTAAGATGAGAAGACTATAGGTACACAGGCCTACGGCGCTTTTATGCGCTGCCGCTCGGCACGGAACATCTATCTATTTAAGATAGCTACACTGGGTGCGTGGGTAGCTGCGCCCAGGCGTAAGGCAGCTACACCCAGGCGTAAGGCAGTCGCGCCTCTTACGCAAGGTCATGTGTCCTGCCGGCATACCAGGCTGTTATATTTATGCAGGATAACGCGCGTATATATATAATAAAAAAAACTACTAATTTTTTTTATAGCTTATAAAATTTAGACTATTAATTTTCTAGCCTATTTTCTAGACCTTAACCCTATTAAGCACCTTTAGTAGGCCCTTAAAAGGTAACTATAAATAGACTACCCTTATTTAATAAGTAGGGGTACCTCTGAAGAGGAGTAAAATAAGTTTTATAAGGCCTTAAAAAAGAGCTAGCTTAAAATCCCTACTTAGCTAATTTATAAGCTAATTTTAAGTATATTATATAAAATACGAGCTATACAGGCTGCGCGATGTTATTAAATTAAATATTAAAATTAATTTACTATATTTAATACTAAAAAAGCTTAATTTTATATATATATTAATATATAAAGGGGTTAGTTAAGGGGTGCGGGCCGCCTTCTTAATTAGGCCTCGGCCTTTAGCGAAACCAAACTTTACTCCTAGTACTGTAACAAGCGAGAGGCCACCCTATCAAATTTTTTGCAACGCATTACCTTATAATAATAATAGCTTAACTACCTCCTACTTAAATACTTTATAATAAAATAGATATCTTCCTAACTATTTTAATTATTAATTAAGACTAGATCTAAAGCGTATAATGCGCTATAGGAATATATAATATTCCTTAAAGTACACTACTGAGATAACGTGTAAAAATTACTACGTAGTATAATTACTAGCCTAAATTAAAAAAGTTTACTAAGCTAGATAAAGAGGTAATTATTAGGCATATACTTTATCTAGGTTATTAAGTATTTGTGCCTACCCTAGGTGCTATATAAGATATAACAAATAAGCTACTCGCTAAGCGCAGCGCTCGCTAGATAAGTAAGAACTAGCTATATAACTTTATTAAATAAATAAATAATCTTACTATAGAATTTAAATAGCTATATATTTAATAAAGGGCTTTATATAAGGATCCTAAAGCTATTAAGGCTTAGTTCAAGCTTATGTCGTGCACAAAGGCTACCTATAGTATCTATAATAAGAATACTTATAACTTTAATAAGACTAGCTTTATAATAGGTAAGATATTAGCGTAGCTTATTATTATAAGCCTAAAAAGATATGATAAACTAAGGGTTATTTAGTTAAGTAATTATAAGTAGACTATAATAATTTATTGTCAGGATCCGCGATCCAACATAAGGGCAGCGAACCATTTTGTACTTAGTCACAGCGCGTACACGTAGAGACACCCTTGTCTTCGCTTACCGCGTTGTCAGCGCTTACGAAGTCACGTGACTGCTCTCTAGAGAGCGCTTGTTAGAGAGCGATCTGGGGAGAGCAACCTGGTGATAGCGCTCTAGGGAGAGCGCTCGCCAGCGAGCAGTCTAGGATTAATATATAGGAATACTAGAGATAGACTCTCTAACTTCGTGTTTAACCTTATTTATTAATTTATTTATAATTATATATTACTTTCAATACTAATATCTTATTAATAGGCGCGAGCTATGAATAACCTCTTTTTTACCTTATTAGTACTTTTACTTAAGAACTAACTTAGCTTTTTTAGAATTAGCTATCCCTTAAAGACTTAACATCTTAAATACTTTTAATATTAGTACTATAAGGACCCTTACCTCTTTCATAGCTTCTAATAGTACTAGCGTCTTACTAATAAAAGATAATAAAAATAAAGTATATAAATTTAATTTATATAACAGTAAGCGTAAGCTCTTTAACACATAACTACTATAATTAGACCTATACTTCATTAACTAAGATAATAACTTTAAGGATAAGAAGAAAGTCATTTTCGTAGTAATATATATATAAGAACTAACTAAAGAATAGATCTGCCTATACCTTGTTAAATAGATAAATATAGACCACTAGAACTAAGATAAGAACTATATAAATAGTTATGCTAACGTAGTTAATATTATTAAGGACTGTCCTAACTTTAAAAGGTGCCTTAAACAACTAATTAAAATTACTAATAAAACTACTATAGCTAAAGACGCTATCTAGATAATTATAAAATAATAATTTATAGTACAATATATAGCAGAGTTCCGTAAGTACGCTACATAACTTTAAAAAAAAGAATCCCTTAAAACTATATATAAGTAAAGACTTAAGTATAAGTTGCGAGAAGAACTTCTACGCAATAGTATAAAAATTAAAACTCTTAATAAGCTATATAAAGAATTAATTAAGATTAATAAAGAATAGTTTACGCTATAAAAAGAGTTTCGTAGAAATCTGAAGAACGCTAGCTTTAGGAAACTAGCACCTATAGTTTATAAAGCACCGCTAAAGGCACCTTAACGATAATAACGCGACTCTTATAGTTAGTAGTAATAGAAGGAATCTAATTTAATAATTTAAAAAAGAGAATAGGAAAGATTCTAGGCCCTTAAAAGCCTAATAATAACTATATATAAATTTTAAATAGAACTTGCCTGCCAAGGACTAGGACACGTACCTACTTTATATATAGTAAACTAGACTATATAGCCATGAACTGTAGACCTAAGAATAAGGATATTAAATAGTTAAACATACTAACTATTAACGACGCAGACGAGAACAATAAAGAATAATATATAATACTTTTTATTAAGTAACTATTATAAGAGATTTTACTTTCCCAAGCCTAATCCGGATTAGGGAAGGATAGGGCAAGAGTAGTATGCCTTACGGATGTATTTAGTAGTTAAGCGCTTAAAATAATTATACTAGATTATACAAATAATCTAATTCTATAATAAACTATGAAATAATTAATTAGGAGATTTACTAATCTAGTATAAGAAATATACTAGTAGTATGTAAAGTTAACTACAAGGAGTAAGAAAGGTATAAAGAAATTATTAAACTATATACTATTTATCCTAATCCTCGCTATTATTAGAATTACTATTATAGTTCTACTAAGGCTCTATAGTCCTTAGGACTATAATAGTCCCTAGTGTTGAATGGACTCTCTGCTAGCAATTGCGTACGAGGCAGAAAGGTTTGCACGGTGTAAACATCGTACGGGGGGGGGGGGGGGGTAACTGGTGTTGATTGCTTCTCTCTGTCTATTGTACGAAGGAAAGGGTTAATATATTCCTAGTCTCTGTGCACGGAGATCCGTACCCTTCTGGATCTTACGCACAGAGATCCGTGTGCATCTAGTCTACGTGACTACTACTATTTAAACACTAGTAACTTTTCTTTTTCCTTTGTATAGACCTTGCTAATTTTTGCCCTATTTTATCCTGCGCGTATAAAGCGTTTACTTTGTAGCGCCCTTTTCCCCCTCTCGTACAGGCTTAAGTCTGTTAACTAACGCTTTAACTCTTATAGTTAGTTAGTTATGTAAGATTAGTTTTTTAAGTATAGAGTTTGGCGCCTTCTTTATACAGGCATCTGCTAGGTTGTTCTTGCCATTAATCTACCTAATTTCTGTGATTTCTCTCTTTTCGTACGATTCTTGAATTAATATAATATTAATTATAAGCCTCTTCTTGTTTGTTGTACTAAGCTTTACAAGATATTTATATAGAGATCTTAAATCCGTGTATATTATAAGAGGTACTAGAGGTATTCTAAGCGTACGTGTAATCTAATTAATTATCGTGCTTAGTGCGATCGCGTAGTTAAATCCTCCTACTATCCTGTATAGCTTACTGGCTAGTATAGAGCGGGTAACGCGTTTACACTTAGAGGAGTTCTAGTGTACGATATTGCCCGTGATTTCGAAGTTATATAAGTTCCCAGTACGCTGCTTAGTCTTAAGAATAATAAGGAAGCTAAGCTATAAACTTAGGTCCTTATTATTCGCGAATAATCTATTAGTAAAGATAAATAACTTCGTACAGAAGAGATTAAGTAGTACGTATAATAGTTCTTAATTCTAGTTATTAATTTGCTATTAGATTTATACGTTTAATGCCTTAATATCGTTGTGCGACGGTAATATAGCTTAAGTAGTAGTAGACAAGTTAAATGCTGCCTTAGGTTAATATACTAATGCGATATAGGCACCTCGTGCGCGCTATTTAATATACTTCTACGCGGCGCCCTCTGCGTTTAGGTCCACTATATAGAGGTTCCTAGCTTGTCCCTTCTAATTTAATAAGATTATAGTATTGTCTCGTACGAGCTAGATCTTCCCTCTATTAAATTCTATAGGCTATTTATATAATAAAATTATCTTAGGCTTCGCGTAGAATTTAGTCTTTTGTAGCTTTTCTTCTTTACGTCGCGCGAAATTAGTTATAATAATACTAAGAGTGTTATTTATTTATAGCCCTATAATTTTAAACGTTATTATGCCTTTGTGCGTAATTAATAGGCATGGATCGTACGAGGAGGTTTCCATGCGAAGTTTGTCCTTATGGTGGTTGTGATATGTCTTGAACTAATACAGGCCAGATTCTGCTGCGCCGTATAACGTGCACGGACAGCTCATGCCCGGAGACACCTCGTGCCCCGCCGAACACCATATCCACCACTTCAAAAGTGAGGCTACTGAGCCACGTACAATAGCTATTATCATGAGATTTTCTAGTGAAGCACTATATCGACTCTTGCGATTAATCTAAACTAATTATATTTACTTAGGAGCTTAATATTATAGCCACGTAATATGACTTTAGGTAGAGTAGTAGATAGCTTATCTTAAGCTTAAACACTAGCGTAAGCAGCGCCAGCGCGTTTCTAACGCTTATTACTTAATAAGATCGCTTATAAGGCTAGTCGCTTGCGTTTTTAAGCTTATTAAATAGCTTTTTTTTAGTATTAAGCTTTAACTTTGCGCGCGCGTTTAGCTACTTTCTTAGCTTACTTAACCTCCCTTATCTCTTTAAGCCTCTACCTTTCTACACGCTTCTCCTTAAGCTTAACTTAATGCTATAGTTAAGCCTCCTCGCGCTGCTTCTTAGCCTATGCTTTTTAAAGTTTCTTTTTTATCTTATCTCGCTCCCGTACTACTTTTCTAGCTCGAGCCTTACGTAGCTTGCGAGGAGAATAGTAGACAGCGCTATCGTGATATTTCTAGCGCTATTAAAGGTTAAGAGCTTTGCCCTTCTTCCTGTGCTTCTTTTTATGTTAAAGAGCCTCCTTTAAGCCCTTATTCTTATGCTTTAAAAGCTTATTCTAAATAGAGAGATAGTAAACGCTTAAACGCAGCTTTCTTGCCTTATACTAATAACTATTAGTAATAGTAGCTTAAACTAATCGATCTATCTTTCTCTAATTATAATTAAAGAGCCCTAATAATGAGCTTCTCTTAGCTTCTAGCGTGCTAGCAAATCTATAGAGGATAACGTTAGCATCTATAGGCTAGATCCTAGTAGCTTCGAAGGCCTTTAATATGAGGCTCTCCGTGAAGGAGGATATCCAGGCGCTTTAGAAGAGTAGGAAGAAGTCTCCTTTCTTAATTAGAATAAGACCTTAAGCCTTATAGAGATAGTTAGTGAGCTCGTTAGAGTAAGCTTAAGAGAGAGGCTTAAATAGTACTACGTTAAGCGGCTAGAGCGTATAAGTTAAATAGGGGGGAAGGATTATAAGGAGGATCCTGTGGCGATTATAGTAGTTAATAAACTTTATCGTGACATAAGATCTATAGCTATTAAGAATAAGCAATTGCTATCTCCCTAACTACTACTTTATATAGCGATTAAACACCTGCTCTAGCCAAGCTAGGCCTATGTCGTCGTTTAACCAGCCTATTAGAGATAATAAGACAAAGACCTTATATTCTCTTGCCTTAATATCCTCTACCTAACTTAATTATATAGCTCCTTTTTTAGCTACGTAGATAAGGCTTAGAGGCAGCAAGCTCTTATTAGCGTAATAGTAGGCTAGGAGTGTTAGGAACTTACGTAATCTATCTTAAAGAAATACTTAAACCTCCTTCTTCTCTTATTAACGCCTACTAAATATCCTCTTACTTCTACCTATTAAGCCAATTAAGAAGCCCTTCTTATCCATATTATATATATCTCGAGCCTTAAGGTAATATTTAGTGATCTTTCGATGCAGTAGCTCGAAATAGAGACGGTATTTTAACTTAGAATTAGCCAGGTGGCGAACACGATCTATAGCGGTGGTCTACTTTAAAATTATATAGATCTAGTGTCTGGTAATAAAGCGAGAAACCCATTAATCGCTTAGCTACTAATAGGCTACTTTAGATAAGAAATTCCTAATTATCTCTCTCGTAGGAGGAAGGCCTCTCTTTATAAGCTTTATAATATATTATATAAGCTCTAGCTCTTGTTATTAGTCGAGAGCTTATTAATTTAAGTATTTATCCTCCTATAACGCTGTTACGCCTCTCCACCTTTGCCCTAGCGTTAAGCGGTTAACCTCGTATTTCTTAGCAACTTCCCTTAACGTAAAGTATTCTCCTAAATTACGCGATTTTAAATCTTTAATTACATCGTTAATAGGTGCTATAGCTATAGCGTTATAGTCTGTTAAAGTTGTGGTGTTAAGACGCGGCTTGGTGTTCGGCGGGGCACGAGGTGTCTCCGGGCATGAGCTATCCGTGCACGTTATTGTCGTTTCCGAAATACCGTCCCGCCCCACTTTGGCGGATTTTTCTGTCAGCACTTAGTAATTGGTTCCTCACCAACACTTTCGTACACCTGTTTTGTGAGCGATAAAATGATTACACGGAATATTCACCCTAGGTAAATAATGCCGCAAGATCTAGGAAGACCTACCAGGCACCGCCTATAGTAATTACTTATCTAGGCCATTATAAATCGCGTTAATAATAGGAAAAATAATAAAGCTATCTATAGAGAGCTTAGCGTTAACCTAAAAATAGTACGCAAATACAGGCTTAACCTAAAGATCTTTAGTAAGCTAATTAGGCTAAGATATATACGTCGTGGTAGGCCACCTCTGCTTAAGTAATGCCATAGAGACGCGCTACTTAAGATGCTACGTGGCAAGCTAATATCTTATATAGATAAGATGCAAGACTTCTTATACGATAAGTACGACGTTAAGGTATCCTTTACGACTCTAGATAGAGAGCTTAAAGCCATGCGATAGAGTAAGAAGGCAGCCTTAAAGGTAGCTAAGAAGCGTTATAAGGGTCTTTGTTAAGCTTTTTAAGCGCGTTACTAGTAAATCTATTAACCTAATTAAATTATCTACCTTAATAAGAGCGCTTGCAACGAGCGTACAGGGGATTAAAAGTATAGTTAGAGTAAAGTTAATATAGCCTGCTACGTTAGCTACTTAGCCAAGCGCTTAGAGAGGTGGAGCTTACTACTAGCTATAGACGTTAATAGATACCTTGCCTATACAATTTTTCAGGGAGCGATTACTGCGGAGCTAATAGAGAACTTTATTGCTAATTAAGTACTCCTACACTGTAGTCCTTGGCCGGGAAAACGCTTAGTAATAGTCCTTGACAACGCGTCTATCTATTAATTAGTAAGGCTGGCTAATATATGCGCAGAGGCAGGCGTGATTATAGAGTTTCTACCTCCTTACTTACCTAATATAAATCTAATCGAGCAGATCTTTAAGGCGTTAAAGACTTAGATTTAGCGGTATTACCGGGGCGCTAAGGCGTATAATAAATTTAAGTATTTTCTAGAGGAAGCTATATTAAGTGTATACTATAGAAACTCTGCAGGTAACTTCTTCAGGTACTATAGGTAGGCGCTATAAAGGTATTATACTATAGTTAATAGTATATATTTAGTATTCGCCGGAGTGGTTTTATACTATCGTTAGTAGTATATAGTTAGATATATTCTGTTAGAGTTAGTTTTAGAGATTAGAAATCTAGCACCTGCTATAATATAAATATAGTAATCTTATAGTAGTGCAAGGGTAATATAAGGCTACTAAATCGATTGCTATTATCCATTTTAGTGTAGCTAGCGTGGTGGTAGAGTTGCAGAGGGTGAGGCGTACGGTGAGCAGACAAGGCGAGAAAGTTAGTGTTTGATTATACGAACAAGGTAATCATATCGGGCGATATCTATACCGTGCCTCGGCAGTCAGTGCAACACGTCAGTCAATGCAACACCCCACCATGCAACGTACCAACTTTCACGCGCCGCATCCCCACCAATATGGATCCAATTAAGGCAGCAATTACAGCAATCGAATTGCAAGAGCCAGGAGCATCTTTTTTATATAGAAAAATTATAAAAGAATATGGTGTTGCACTTTCTATATTAACGCGCTAGCACTAAGGCGTCACGTAGGCGCGTGCAGATACCGACTCTACACGTCGAAATCTTAGCCTATAGCAAGAATTAGAGCTCCTACGATATATTAAAGGCCTTACTAAACGTGGCCTTCCTCCTACACGGCAAATGATACAAAGCTTTGCCTCTACTATAGCCAAAAAGGAGGTTAGCTTATCATGGGTTGATCGCTTTGTGAGGCGCCACCCTGAATCCTTGATATCACGATGGACGACCGGCATCGACAGCAATCGCCATAAAGCTGATTCCCTAGGCAAATTTGAGGACTACTTTTAGCTTCTACAGCAAAAGATTGGCCAGTATCAGATCGAGACTCAGCATATATACAATATGGACGAAAAAGGCTGCCTGCTCGGCATCACCTCCCGCTTAAAGAGGATCTTTGATAGACCTCTGTACAAGAGCAAGGCAGTAAGGCAAGCTATTTAGAATGGTAGCCGTGAATGGATATCGATCATCGCTTGCATATGCGCCGACGGATCTGCCCTAGATCCAGCTCTAATCTATTAGGCCACCTCTACAGATATACAATCAAGTTGGATAGAGGACCTCAACCCTTAATATCATCAAGTCTTTATCACCGTATCAGAATCTAACTAGATAAATAATTAGATAGGCCTTGCATGGCTTTAATAGGTGTTTAATTACCTTATAAAGTCAAAAGCTGGACGATTATATCGACTATTAATCCTTAATGGCTATGGATCTTACGTTACTATGGATTTTATCGACTTTTGCGATCGTAATAAGATCCTGTTAGCTATCTATCCACCACATTCGACCTATACGCTACAGCCTCTAGATGTCTGCATGTTTAAGCCTCTATTAATAGCATATTTAAACAAGCTATT
Organism: Bimuria novae-zelandiae CBS 107.79; assembly: GCA_010015655.1. NCBI lineage: Eukaryota > Fungi > Ascomycota > Dothideomycetes > Pleosporales > Didymosphaeriaceae > Bimuria > Bimuria novae-zelandiae. The sequence continues at coordinate 125,027 of ML976667.1, read as the reverse complement.
AGCCTTCTTACAAAATAGCCTAGGAATAGCCTCTATTGCTAAAAGGGACTTCTTTAGCTTATTCTAGAAGGCCTGGGTTAGTACTATAAGGTAGCTATTAATACTCCGGGCCTTTAAGGCTACTAGCCTATCACCTCTATATCTAGAAGTTATCCTTAAGCGGTTTAACAACGATCACGTACCTAAGTAAGAATTATAAGAAAGCTTAATCTCAGTACTCAGCGCATTAGATTAGAGGAAAATCAATAGGCTTCTAAAAGCTTATATTAATGTAGGGGCTAGTAATATAGCTAAAAAGCTAAGTTAAACTATACACTTAATCTCTGCACGAGCACAGCTTGCAGAGCATGAAAATTAGGGCCTACGGAAGGCCCTAACCATCTAAAAGAAACGCTTAAAGCGAGGCAGGCCTCTGCCTTTTAATTAGCCTTATAAAGATTAAGGGGGATCTATTTTCGTGTCACCCTATCGCGTTTAGCGGGCACGTGATCATTTACACGAAAAAGATACTAAAGCGTAGTAACTATAGCTTTAAAAACGTAAGTAAGCAGAGGCACGTTAGGCTAGCTAGTAGCTTAAAATAAGGCTACTTTAAGAGAGGCGTATTACTTAAGTAGCTACTAGAGATGCACGCGCAAAGTAGAGGGCTAATAAGGCTATAAAGTAACGCCTTAAGTAATAGGCCCGCAAGGCACAAAGTTAACTTTAAAAATAGATTAAAATATCTAAATTAGTAAATAAGAAGGCTTTAAAGCCTCCTAGCAAGCCTACTAAGAAAAAACAGCCTTAGCGTGAGGCTATAGATGTTAATAAGGCCTTATCTATTGTATCCGCCTCACAGTCGCGCAGAGGCCGAATCATCAGAACACTAAGTAGATATTAATAATCTAAGTAGCTAGCAATTATCTACAGGCCTCAGAGACCCTAAATCTAGAAAATCTTGTGATAATATTAATTATGGGTGGCTTAGTAGCTTCATGTTGCTGGCCGAGCGATCTTATTAGGGTGTTGCATTAACTGACGTGTTGCACTATCGGTGATTCTGGAAATACCTGCTCGACCCACTTAAGGCGTATTTCTCATCAGACTGCGCGTATTTTCTGTTCTGGTCTCCTTTTTTTCGCTTTTCTCTCCACCACACAAGGAACTTTGGATAATAATATACTAAAAGTAGATAAAGGGCTTCTATAGAGTTATAAGTACCCCCCTTAAATTTTTTAGAAGATTTAAGTTTTTTGCGTTCAAGAAAATACAAGAAAAGGAAGGATTGACGATGACTGGCTGGCTCTGTGGGTCGAGCAGGTATTTCCGAAACGATAATAACTGCCGAGGCATAACGTGTCCGTGCGCGTGATGAGCCACTTCGCGTGATGGGCCACCAACACCAAAACATCTCTACGAGAAACGAGGCTGTAGAGCTACACACAGTAGCTATTATTACGAGATTTCTTTATAGAAGTACTATATTAATACTTGCAATTAACCTGTGCTATTTATATTTACTTAGAAGCTTAACGTTGCGACCGCGCCGCGTGGTCTTAGGTGGAGCTGCTAATACGGCACCTAAGGCTTCCTTAGTAGCTACAGCGTCAACCACACGTTTCTGGCGCTTGTTACTTTGTGTAGGTGGCTGCGAGGCTTTTCTCTTACCCTTCTGGGTAGATTGTAGAGCTTTTACTGCGTCACGAGCCTCTTTCTGGCGAGCGCGCTCTGCTGCCTTCTCAGCCCTCTCCTTCTCCCTAGCTACCTTGGCGGCCTCCCGCCCCACACGCTTCTCCTCTGCAATTTTCTCCTTGTACAGCTTAGCTACCTTCCTTAACTCAGCTGTCTCTGCTTTTCGAAGCTTTTGCTCCTTTTCCTCTTGCTCCTTTACAGACTGGCGTACACGAGCCTCCCTAACCTTCCTCGGTGACCAGAGGACTGCTCCCCCATGGTACTCTTAACGCTACTAAAGGTCAAGACGCTTACCCTTCTTCTTATACTTCTTCTTAACTAGTAGTGCCTCCTTAAGCCCGTTGATCTCGTGGTGAAGTAGCTTATTTTAAACTAAGATGTAGTAAAGTAAGCGGCTGAGCTTCTGCGCGTCTTTACTAGCCTAATTCTCTACTGCAGCTCGTACGAGGCGATCTAATTTACGCCAGTCAGATCCACTAAGTACTAACGTAGAGCTCTCTCGTGATTCCTGCTCATCTTGGGTGGTTTTGGCAAATCTTTTAAGTATAACCTCTAGGTTGAAAGGTGATATGCTAGTAGCCTCAAAAGACTTGAGAATCGTCTCCTCCTGAAGGGAGCTTGCCCAGGCCTTCCAGAAGAGAGGGAAGAAGTTTCTTTTTTTAATTAAGACTAGGCCTTAGCTCTTTTAAAGGTAGGTCGTGAGCTCAGCGGAGTAGGCTAATAAGAGAGGCTTAAAGAGCACCACATTAAGTGGCTAAAGCGTATACGTTAAGTAAGGAGGAAGTATAGCTAGGAGGATCTTATTCCTGTCGCAATAGTTGATAAAATCCATAGTAACATGAGATCCATGGCCGTTAAGGATAAGAAGTTGGTAGGATCGTCGAGCTTTTGCCTTAGTGTAGCGATTAAACACCTGCTTAAGCCAGGCAAGGCCGATATCGTTGTTTGTCCAGCCTGAGGGTGAAGAGGAGACGTGTACGCTATGCTTTCCTGCCTCGATATCCTTAACCTAGCTTGATTGGATGTCCTTGTTGGTAGACTGGTAGATAAGGCTTGGCGGTAAGGCTGATCCATCAGCGCACACGCATGCTAGGAGGGTAATCCATTCGCGAGAGCCATCTTGTAGAGATGCTCTAACCTCCTTCTTCTCCCACATACGTCTGCTGAACACTCGTTTCGATCGGCCAATGATACCGATAAGGAAGCCTTTCTCATCCATATTGTACGTGTGACGAGGCTCAATACCATATTCCTTAATTTTATCACCTAGGATATTAAAATACAGGCTGTATTTATCCCCTAAGTCGGCTTGGTAGCGATTGCTGTCCATACCAGTTGCCTATCGCGAGGTAAGATAGATGCTGTGCCGATTGATAAAGCGCGTAACCCAGCTCTCGCTCACTAGCTCCTTGGCTATTGTCAACGCGAAATTTCGTATTATCTCTCTTATAGGTGGTAGGTGACGTGCTGTAAGTCCTTCTATATATTTAACAAGCTCTGCCTCTTGTTGTGGAGCAAGCTTTTGTTAGTTAATAATCTTTAATGCGTGTGGCTATGTTGTAGCATAGTGCCTTCGCATCAAAGTTGAGCGAGAAACACCATACTTTTTAGCTACTTTTTAGTACGAAAACTATTTGCTAGAGCTTAGCAATATTAGATCTGCAAGCGCGTCGTTAATTAGAGCCATAATAGTAGAGTTATGAGGTTGTGAAGTTTGAGTGTTTTGGCGTGGGTGGCCCATCACGCGAAGTGGCTCATCACGCGCACGGGCATGTTAGTAGGATATGGCCCGTGCCCTACGCGTCGAAGATAACACCTCTACGCCCTCTGCTTGATTACCTCTACACGATCACCTCTACACAATCGTCTCTCCGCCCTCTGCCTGAGTAGCTCTCAGCTGCTGTTTCTGCTTATTATCTTGCCGCTGTAGCTCCCTACATGCCTCTCGATTACTCTCTAAAAGTCCAGGATACTAGAGTTGCCACTAAAATGCCATTTTACGGAGTCGTAGAAGTAGTGTAATTAGCAGCTTAAAATTATCTCTCTAAATCTCGTACGGTATGTCTGTATTAGATCTATCTATTAGCATGTTCAGATCGATCCGCCTGGCCTTAATAACCCTTCTAAATACCGTCCTAATCTCTAGCACCTCTGTAGCCATTACCTAATCTATCTACTAGTTAAAGAAGTGCCAAGTCTAATATAAGAGCTCTATGTTATTCTCGTACGTTAGATCTCTCTATGTTAGATCTTTCCACGCTGGCGCTGGCATGCTTAGAGCACTCGCAGAGCTAACAGCGGGCGCTATAGATATAGGTGCCTGCCGTGCAAGTAGCTAACTTTGTGCTAACTAATTAATAGACAGCGCGCTGGCAGTAATCGCGCTTATAAAGCTATTCGCTATAAATATAAACGCAAACGCCAAGTCCTATTACGCCTTCTCCTTTGCCTTCTCTTTCGCCTTTAGGTCCCTCGCTGTACGCAGAGCAAGGCGTACAGTATTATCTGGCACGTTGACGCTACACCTCTCGAGGCTAATGTTGCGCGCCTATATGGCCATAATATTACTGCTCACTAGGAAATGGTTCTTAAATCAATTAGGCTGGCCAGGCGTACGCTGGACCCAGCAGACGTACGGGTAGTTGCCATAGTAGGTATCCTGGCACCTCTACTTATCGCGGATAGCTATTAAAGGTCCCTCAGCGATAGCATAGCTAGTAAGGATCTCTAGTAGCTCTTGTAGCTGCCTTTATGTTATAGTAAGTCGAACCTGGCCCTAGGAGCTAGACGAGCCTTTGCTACGTTATTAGCCTATAGAACTAATTACCTTTATAGACTTAGTAGCAAGCGTCGCATTAAAGTTAAAATATATTATATTAATTAAGGACTCCCTTAGGTGCTGCGCGTGCTCTATAATATAGATAAAGCTAGTAGTGTTTCTACGCTTAAGTAATTACTATAGCTTTTACCTTTTTAGGGTCTTTTGCCTATACGCGCAGCTAGAAACGTCCCTAATTATTACTTTCTATAGTAGAGTTATCTTTATAGCTAAGTTTTAAGCGACTTTATTTACCTATATTTAAAGCTAACCGGCGTAGTAGTGCTCTAGGCTAAACTCTATATCGAATCTTAGCTTATAGAGCTCCTTTTTAGGACCTACAAAGGCCTGCCAGCGGCAAGTAACATACGGCGACTCTGCTTTGGATACCCTAGTAGCTAATTTTAGCTCATTTTCCTAAGTTTCTCCCTGCGTAGGGTTGCTAATTAGATTAGATATATATCCCTGGGCGGGTCACTAGGCAGGTTACTAGGTAGATTACTAGATAATACGATTGCTGGCAATGGCTGCGCAAACAGAGGCTTAATATCCTAATTAAGGCTAACTAGATTAGATATAGTGTTGCCTTCCGCTGGAGGAGGAGCCTTCTTAGATACTTTTCTCTGTAACTTGGCACCTTTAGTAGCTGCTGCAGGCGCCCGGCGCGCACGTTTTAAAGGATTTTAACCCCTGTTAAATAGCTAGGTAGCTATACGCTTACGTTAACTACGCGGTAGCATAATATAGGTATTAATATAGAGTAAATATTCGCTGTAATTATTGTTTTACTAACAAATTAGGTGATAGAAAATATTTTCCGGGAAGCTGGGTCCACTTCGGCTGCCCAAAGTGGGGCGGGACGGTATTTCGGAGAGCACCAATACCCTGCCGAGACAGTTAGTGCGCCGCGACACTAACGCGCCACCCTAATAGATGTAGCACCTTAACTTTAACGCGCCGCATCTCCACTAATATGGATCCAATTAAGGCTGCAATCATCGCTATCGACTCACGAGAACCTAGAGAAACTTTCTTATATAGAAAAATTGCAAAAGAATTTGGTGTTATGCGGTTAACATTAACGCGCTAGCATAGACGCGCCATGCAGGCGCGTACATAGCTACTATAGACTTGCTAAAATCTTAACTAATAATAAGAATCTAAGCTCCTATAGTATATATAGCGTCTTACTTAAAAAGGTCTACCCCCTACGCGTTAGATAATCTAAAACTTTATATTAATTATTACTAAAAAGAATATCTTTATATAATAGGTTAATTACTTTATTAGGCGCCACCCCGACTCCCTGATCTTGCGATAGACGACTAGGCTAGATAGTAATTGCTATAACGCTGATTTAGGCGTAAGATATAGGCTCTACTTTAAGCTTCTATATAAGAAAATTATAAAGTATGGCATAGAGCCTTAGCATACCTACAATATAGACGAAAAAGGCTTCCTACTCGGCATCACCGGCAGGTTAAAAAGGATCTTCGACAGGCCTATGTATGAGAGTCGCCAAGTGAGGCAATCTATCCAGGATGGCAATCGTGAGTGGATCTCGCTCATCGCATGTATATGCGCCGATGGATCTACTGTTAATCTATTACTAATCTATTAATCTAACGCTGAGACTCTATAATCAAGCTAGGTTAAGGAAATTAACGTTAATTCTTATAGAGTCTTTATTACCTTATTAACCTCTAGATAGTTAAACAACGAGATAGGGCTTTAATAGCTAAAATAGGTGTTTAATCGCTGTACTAAGGAGAAGGCTCAACGGCAGTAGCGACTTTTAGTCCTTAATAGGCATAGATCTCACGTTACTATAGATTTTATTAACTACTATAATTAGAAAAAGATCCTCCTTGCGATATTTCCCCCTC
>ML976667.1:77183-117894 GCA_010015655.1 Bimuria novae-zelandiae CBS 107.79 | reverse complement strand
TTAATAGGCTCGTAAGGCTTAATAATAACTTTAAAAACGTCTTAAAATTGCTAAAAAGGGAAGCCAGAATGCTTTAAAAGCTACTTATATAATTACAAAGAGGAAGAAGCCTACGCCGGCATCTATACGCGTTAATATAGTAATATCTACGCTATTAGCGCCAGCATCGCGTAGTGGCTAAATAATTAGAACACTAAGTAGATATCTATAATTTAACTAGCTAGCAATCTTCTATAGCTCTATAAAATCTTAACTCTAGAAAATTTCGCGATAAAAGCTTTTGTGTAAAACTCTATAGCCTTATGTTGCTGGCTGCGGTGCTGGTGTTGGGGTGGCGCGTTAGTGTCGCGGCGCACTGACTGTCTCGGCAGGGTAATAGCCTTATCTTAAAAGAGCTTAGTTTTCTTAAGTTAGTAACTAGGCGACTATAACGAGAACGGGCCTTCTTTTATCTTGTTATTAGAGTTAGTAGCACGCCTTTAACGCTTAGGCGTCCTTATTACGCGGCTATTACGCAAAGGGCTAGCTATCTTATTAGAATAGTAAGGGGAATTAGGTCGCGAAGTTAGGGAAGACTAGGTTAAAAGTAAGACGTTATAGCGCACGAAGTTAAGCTAAGAAAAAAAAGAGAGCTTAAAAGAGTAAGGTCTAGAAGCTAAGTAAGAAGCGATTTTATGTATATAATAATAAGCAAACGCACTAGCGCGAATATACCGCCGTAGTAACTACTTACGGCAAAGATATAAAATCGGACACGTAAAAACAGAACTAGTAAAAGGTTTATAACAGCGAGAGGATCGCAAGCAGACAACAAAACAACTACGAAGCTACATAAATAAGATAAGACGCGGAGATTTCTTTTTTTTATCCTTAACGGAGGGAAGGGAGGTATATAATAGGCTACGCCTAGTTATTGTCTTGGATCCTTAACCCTTGGTTATGCGAACCCTAGATATATAAGTTCGACGCTTAAAGCTTAACTTTGGACTCTCTATTAAATTCATAAGTATTCTTCTGGCACCTTTGGCTCCTTGAGCACCCAGCCCCTTACATATAAGTTAACTATAAGGAGCGTAATAAAGGAAACCCGTCCTGTATATATATCCTCCTTGTCCTATAGAATCCCATGGTATTCCATATCCTGGTACCGTGGGATCCCATGGGATAATCTGGGACGTCACGTGATCGGGGTCACGTGGTCCTACGGTGTCTTATAGTCTTAGCGTCTAAAACAGCCTAGAACATTACGTAAGCCTAAGGTAGGGCCTAATTGCCGTTATAAGGCCCGTCGTCCTACTATTAATTTCTAGATTATAATACTATCCTCCTCCTTTCTCTGCATATCCTTATGCAGTAGCTAATATTTTCTTAAAGTATCCTTTATTATTATTCTATTAGAGATTAAATAAACTTAGTTAGTTAGACTATGTTGGTATCAAACCTACGCAACACTACTACGACTTTCACCGCCATGCAGTTTGCCTGTGGTTTCAAACCTGCGCAACACTACTACGGCTTTCACCGCCATGTAGTTTGCCTATGGCTTATTGCGCAGTTTGCCTGTGGTTTATTGCGCTAGTCCTGATCGGGCTAGCAGGGAACAAACCACGCTTAATAAATACCTCTCACAGCAGCCCACCATAATAGATCTATAATTAAGAATTAATTACTACCACATTGTTGCAACGAAGTCTTGATCTAACAGCCTATTACCGTATTAACACTGATTAGTGGTTGCTACACCACAGATCGGCAAGATATACTGTGTACAGGGAATCTCAGCGCACGTTTTAGGCTAAGTATTCTGGCGATAGAAGCGGTTAGCGCATGCCTCCTCCCCTACTAAGGCCCGGGATACAGCATCGCTAGTGCGAAGTACAGGTACGACAAGCTCACTACTATCCTGTATTAGGATTAGCGGCGCCTCGTATTTAAAGGATCTCTCCGCCTGGATTGTCCCTACTAAGGCTTAGTTCGGAAGGAGATTTGCGTTAACCACGCCAACTCTTGTCAAATCACACCAATCACAGGCCCACATCTAAAACGCTATTATAAAGTACACCTAAACAAAGGATCGCTCGTGGTACCTAAATAAGATAATCTACAAGGACCAGTACGCTAACTAAGATTTTAATATTACTAACGCCACCGTTAATATAGATAAACTTAACACTATAGTTATTAACTAGATAATACAGGTAGAAGAAGATAACATATTTAACCTATTTTTACTACTTAAGTTTAAAGAGCATTTCGAGAATTTCACCCGCGATCTCTTTAATAGCATTAACAAGCGTATCTAAAAAGCACTTAAAGAGCTCCTCCGCCAGTAAGACATCTATATTAAGTAGGGTAATAGTAATAATCTCCCTAACTAATTCGCAGAACTCCTTACATTAACCGCCGTCCTAAAATGGCCCGCTAAGTATCTTAAGCTTATAAGGCTCTGCGAAGGCTTTAAGTGCCACTAGATTGCAGATAATAAAGAATAATAGTAACAGTAGCGAGCTCCGCTAGGTGGAGAATTATTATTATTATTATAACCTAGATTTACGCCTATGCAGAATAACTCTTATTTGCTTACTAACCTCGCCAAGTTATACACGCCAGAGCAGAAGTATTCAGGTAATAAATACAACATTCTTAAGACAAAGATTAAGGTGTTTAACGACCTCTGCACCAAGATTAGGATTAATAAAGATAAGTAGTATAAAATAGCACTCTCTATTATGCTTACTAGCTAAGCGCTTTAGTATTACTATAATTACATTACTCCCCAGGCGCTTACGCTTACTTATAATATAATGCTTAACAAGCTACGCACGTACTTTAACACTACATAAGCTTACTAGATATACCTCCAGGAGTGGCATAGCACTACGCTTAAGAGCGTTATAACTACTAACCCTAAAAAAGACCCTATAGAGTGTCTTAAAATAGTTATTAGTAAGATAAACATGCTCTATTAGGCACTATTATAGGACTAGGGTAAGAGCTATAATTAGTATTTGCTTACGTAATAGCTCCTTAGCGCATGTTGTGGTATTAAAGTAACTACTATGGCTTGCTTAAAGCTAGTGACTATATTTAAAGGTGTTGCTGTAGATCTCCGCAACGCAGTTAGCATGTGATTAAGCTATTATCCTAATAGCCAGTTTCTATCACGAGATGCAGATAAGCAGTATTACACCAATTACCGCTATATCCGTAATAATTAACAAGCTACAGGATTATTAGATAATAACTACTATAGCCACTACTATTAAGGTTAAGGCGGATCGCGCGGCAATCGATTTAATAACAATAATTATTAGTTAAACTACTTAGGCAATCGCCGTAATAAGACATGCTTTATCTATAAGTAGCCTAAGTGCTAATTAACTCGACACTTAAAGAAGGAGCGCATGGAGCATCGCCAACGCTATAACTAATACGCTTAAGATAATCCTAATACCCTAAGCTATAAAGTGTTTCTCGCTGGCCATAAAAGCATAGAGCTTGAAGACAGCAACGATAGCGACAATAATGCTAGTAATAATAATATTAAAGCATATTTTACTAACTAAGTCTACTTAACTACATCCTATAGCAAGGTTAACAGCAATGCTATTATCTCTAGCCTTAATAACGCTGCCGCACTTCATGTAATCACAGGCAATAATCCTTATATCTCTAACAAAGTAAATAAAGATGCTTAACTCTTCTTATTTAATTCACGCTACGGCGTAGATATCTTTTAAGGTATTATACTAGACACTAGTGCAGCCAGTATCTTAACTACTAGAAAAATACAAGTAAAGGCGCTATAGCTTATCTAACTATCTATAGTTATTAATGCGTCTACCGCAGGACGTTGTCAAATTTAATTTAAAGATAATCTAGAGTGTTTCTCCCTTAGCGACGTTAATGTCAGCACGCCATTTAGTACGATCACCTTTATAGTAATACTAACTAACACACTATTTCTGCTCTGCTTAAATAATATAGATTATTATAGTATCTTCTTTAACAACGTCGACAATATGCTCGTTTAAGGTGGCAAAGAATTCCCAATTGTCCGCAAATGGGGACATCCATGGCTCCTGCTTAATAAATAAGAGACCGTTGTCCACTACTTAACCAAGACTAAGCTGCGCTAGCTTCACTAACACTTTAGCCATCCTACTACTAAATAACTGCACAAGATCCTCGGCAAAGTAGGCTATAAAGACGTTAATAAGGACATTATTAATCGCATTAATAAGTACTATCACCAGTGTCAAATCCATAGCAAAGCACCTGGCCATTTCTGTTTTACTATCCACGATAACATAGACTTTAACTTATGCGTTATTATTAATATAATGTACATTAATTAGAAACTAGTGCTCCACGTAGTTAATAAAGCCACAGCTTTTTAGGCTACTTAATTTATACTAAACATCTAGGCAAACACTACTTGGGATCTCCTTCGCGCCATGTGGATTAACATATACGTTAGTCCTCCCGACGTTATTAAGACAGATACTGGCAAAAACTTTATTACTAATAAGTTTATTAACAACGCTATATTACTTATAATTAAGGTTAAGGAAGTCCTAGTAGAGGCATATTATTTAATTAGTAAGATTAAGTGTTATCATGCTCCCATCCGCCGTACTTATAGGGTAATCTCTACAGACGTTAGACGCATAACCGCTCCCGAATATATCTTACAGATAGCTATCAAGGCTATTAATGACACCGCAGGTCCTAACGGACTTATCCTAACTCTTCTTGTCTTTAGAGCATATCCTCGCCTGTTAAAGAAATTACCACTATTGCTATCTATTACCGCCCGCGGCGCTACAGTGCGCAAAGTAATAGCTAAAGTACGCAAGATTAAGGTAAAGCGCTAAGTTAATAAGGCTCTTATAACTCGCAATAGTCCTAACGCAACTAATATCTTATTATTACCTATCCTAAGCAGCGTTAAGGTCTGGTAGGAGAATTATAGATAGTCTAGCCCGTATCAGATAATTGCCCTCCACGTTAACAAGCAATCTGTAGTTATTAAAATTAATAATAAATAAGTCACCTTTCGCATCACCACAGTGCGCCCGTATCATGTAAACAATATAACTATCATTACCCCTCCTGTAGAGGACGAGGACAATAGTAGCTCTAACAATAATTTCACTCTTATTATAAAGGAGCCCGCGCCCAAGCGTAAGCGCGGTAGGCCAAAAAGCTTAAGAAATAAGCCAAAACCTAATAAAGTTATAACTACTATAGTTAACCTTAATTAATGTAAGCGTAATAATCTTATCCTAGCTAAGAAGCTACGAGCAGTTGGCAAGATTACAACACTAAAATAACTATTTAAAGTATTTATAAAGGCAGAGATTAACGCCCTTATAACATAAGATATCTTTTACTTTAAGAAGTATAGTCCTTACTATTATAATAAGGTCCGCATCTTTAAGTTACGTATTACTAATAAAGTTAAGGGCAAGACTACTAATCGCCTATATAAGAAGTTCCGTCTTATTATCTAAGGATACGCTAATAACAATAAGAAGCTTATCCTAACATAGTCTCCTACTATCTAGCGTGCAAGCCAGCGTGTAATTATCGCTCTAGCACTATTACTATTAAAGCTAGGCATGTACCTCTGGCTCCGTGACATCACTTAGGCCTATACGCAATCGGATGATCCACTCTAGCGTACTATTATAGCTAACATACTAGCCCAGCTCAAGGAAAGTTATCTAATAAATATAGTTATAGTTATTATTAAGCTACTATACGGCATTGCTGAAGCAGGTGCCTATTAGTGGTTAACGTATAATAAACACCATACTAAGACTCTCTACATAGTAACATCTACTTATAATCCATGCCTACTTATTAGTAAGGCTAGTAGCAAGTGCTTTAGCATTATTAGCATGTAAACTAACGACACGCTTAGTCTGTCTAACAAAGCTTTTACAGATCTTAAGGACCAAGAGCTACGTTTTAAGGCCAAGCCTAAGTAGTTTCTCTTACTAAACGCGTAAATCGACTTTAATAGCTGCATTATTAAGCTTAATAATAATAATTACGCCATTACTCTACGCCAGAAGAAGCAAGGCGAGAAGCTAGAAATAGCTAATAATAAGTAATTATACATTTAACAGCGCGCTCGAGGTGCTTACATTATAATAATCTATTAACCTAAGGCGAGCTTCGACCTCGCCGCCGCAGCCTAAGCAAGTGAGCCTACAAAAGAAGAAATTACCAGATTAAATAAGCGCATTATCTAGCAAAAGGAGAATATTACTCGCGGCCTTAACTTCATCCTACTAGACTTAAGCAACTTAAAGCTATACGCCTTTGTTAACGCATTATTTACTAATAATAAGGACATGTTATTATAGATAGGCTTCGTGATCACGCTTAGCAATAAGACTAAAAATAGCGATTATAACTTTAAGTTTACTAGTAATATTATCTACTAGTTATCTATTAAGTGCAAGCGTGTTACTCGCAGCGTCCTTATATCTAAGATCTACGCGATAGCCCATAAAGTTAACATTACAATTACAATTAGCGGTATAATTAATATAATTATACAGTAACTTAACCTTTCTAATATCCCCATTATCGTGTGCACTAACTCACGCTCCTTATATAATTACTTTATTAAGCTCGGCACTACTAAGAAAAAGCGCCTTATAATTAACATTATAGCTCTGCGTAAGGCCTATAAGCGCAATAATCTCATAGACATCCGCTAGATTAATAGACGTGACAATCTAGCAGACTTAATAACCAAGGCCGGCTCCAACTCAGCTATAGAGCATTTTATTAACTATAACCAGCTTAAGCTTCGCGTACAAGGCTGGGTTAATCGCGCTAAAGTCAACACCCTAGAGTATAATTACAATAGCAAGAAGTAGTGAGTCTGCAAAAGGAGCAGCGAGATAGGCACTAAGAGGACGCGCACCAGCGCTAGTTTGGTTAGAAAACTAGTAACTATTACAGATTGTGTTTTATTGCAGATTTGAGCGTTCTGGGCTGAACTGGCCACATGTAGCATAAAAGAAAAAGATAGCCAGTGTTAGTATCAAACCTACGCAACACTGCTATGGCTTTCACCGCCATGTAGTTTGCCTATAGTTTTAAACCTGCGCAACACTGCTACAGCTTTCACCGCCATATAGTTTACCTACGGCTTATTGTGCAGTTTGCCTGTGGTTTATTGCGCTAGTCCTGATCGGGCTAGCAGGGAACAAACCACGCTTAATAAATACCTCTCACAGCAGCCCACCACAATAGATCTACAATTAAGAATCAATCACTACCACATCGTTGCAACGAAGTCTTGATCCAACAGCCTATTGCCGTATTAATAGACTACTATAGTGTCTTGTAAGTACTACGCAAAGAAAGGCTTAATCTATAAGCTATTTTTTTTAAAATATAGTATAGTAACTATTATAAGAATAGCGTTATAAAGTGTAAGCTAGTAGAACCTGTAGTTCTAAACTTCTTTTAAATTAATTTTAAGATAGATAGGCTTAAGCACTTAAAAGAGGTAATAGTAGTTAAAAAAAAAGTAGTTATAGTAGTCCTTTAGGCTACCTATAATAAAAGGAAAAAGTTACTAAAGTAAAAATAATTACTTAAAAAGTATAAGGGGAAGCTCCTTATTAACTTAAGAAAATTTATTAAGAAAATTAAGCGTCTTAAAAGGCTAAAAGCGTTAGACTAGAATATTATATAGCTAGAGGGGGGCTTTATACTTAGTATTATTACTTTAGATTATGCTGTCTTCCCTCCGCCCTTTAACCTTAATAACCCTAAGCCTTTAGTTTTAACTTTTTTAAATACTCTTAGTAGAACTTCTCTAAGGCTTCTTTATAGTTAGTAAGGTTCCCTACTAGTTCTTATATATTATAGCTTTCTAGCTATCCTGCTTATTTTACTAAGTACTTATACTAACGTCTAATTTTCTATAAATCTCTAATTAATTTAACCTTATATTCCTTAAGTTTAAGTTCTAGGTATAATTCTAGTTTAGCATCTAGTAATATAAGTTTTAATAATAATTTATAAAAGACTAGGTGTATGCGCGTATCTATAAGTAATAATAATTTAAAATTTACTAGTTTTCTAACCTTTTAGACTTTAAATAGTTCTTTATAAAAATTATCTAATTTTTTACTTAGCCTTTTTATCTTAAAATATTTTCGCGAGAAGAGGACTTTATCCCCCTTTTTAAAAGTTAGTCCTTTAATTCTTTTTTTGTTTACTTATTTTACTATCTACTTATTACGTTGTGCGTGTAAGGGGCTGGGTGCTCAAGGAGCCAAAGGTGCCAGAAGAATACTTATAAATTTGATAAAGAGTCCGAAGTTAAGCTTTAGGCGTTAAACTTATATATCTAGGGTTTGCATAACCAAGGGTTAAGAATCTAAGGCAATAACTAGGCGTAGCCTATTATATACCTCCCTTCCCTCTATTAAGGGTATAAAAAAAATCTCCGCGTCTTATCTTATTTATGTAGCTTCGCGATTATTTTGTTGTCTGCTTATAATCCTCTTGCTATTATAAACCTCTTACTAGTTCTATTCTCGCGTGTCTAATTTTATATCCTTACTATAAGTAGTTACTATATTAGTATATTCGCGCTAGTGCGTTTACTTATTATTATATATATAAAATTACTTCTTACTTAGCTTCTAGACCTTACTCTTTTAAGCTTTTTTTTTTCTTAGCTTAACTTCGTGCGCTATAACGTCTTACTTTTAACCTAGTCTTCCTTAACTTCGCGACGTAATTCCCCTTACTATTTTAATAAGATAGCTAGCCCTTTGCGTAATAGCTACGTAATAAAGACGCCTAAGCGTTAGAAGCGTGCTACTAACTCTAATAATAAAATAAAAGAAGGCCTGTCTCTATTATAATTATTTAGCTACTAATTTAAGAAGACTAAGCTTTTTTAAAATAAGCCTACTATATCTAACGCTAGCATAATCCTTTTTAGCTAGCTTATTAAAAAGTTTAGTCCTTTTAAAGCTTGCAAAGTAAGTTTTAGACCTTTTTCTACGCTTTTTTTACTTCTTTTTACCTTCTAACTTGCCTCCTTACTTTTCTAACCCCCTTCCTAGTTCTTTATTAGCCTAAGTGTACGCACTTGCTAACTTAACAAGCTTAGCTTTTAGGGTCTAATCTTGCTACGCGCGATAATTAAGCGCTAATATATTAACTATATTACTTATAGACGCGTCTATTAGTAGGTGCTAGCAGACAAGATAGTATCCTATAAAGAGTGCTATACCTATAAGCTTACTAGCTATACTAGACAAGTATACTTTAGTCTAACTTGTTTTAGATAATTTTAGGATGTGCTCTACTAACTCCTTCCCTTACCTAGATTTAGCCTGCCCTTAGTAAAGTTAGCTATAAAGAGTTTACTAATATTATAGTTATTAGTGCAGGCTACCTTATAAATAAGATTTTAAAAAGTAGTTAAAAATAAAAGGTCTTTTTTATTAACCATAACGCGTTCTATTCTGCTTATAAGGTTACTATTATTAATTACTATACCTCTTTTAAGAGTAAGACCACTACTACTTTAGGCCCTATTACTTTTTCTTTTAAGACTATTTAGCTCTTAGAGCGTATTACTATTATAGTTAAGAAGACTTTTAACCTTCTTTAAATTTATACTACTAACTTTAAAGCATTTTATTAAGAGTGTAAGAACCCTTTTATAAGTTTTTTTTTAAATAATAAAGCTATCTTTTAAGACTAATATCGTGTAGCTCTCTAGTAAGTTTATGGTGGTAGATAAGGGCATCGTAATAGATAGTTTTTAGATAATAGATAATGTCCTCGCGGGAGCTAATATACCTACTTAAGCCTACTAGGGCTTACGCTAGTGGCTTTAGGCTATTATAATTAGGGAGTACTTAAGTAAGGAGGATAATAGCTTTCCTAACCCTAGTAGTGTATTAGAGGGCGGGGAAGTAAACCTAAACGTTATTAAGGAGGATTTTACTATTCCTTTAGTAGCTAAAGATATCTCTTTTACCTAGTTCCTTTTTCCTTCTTACTTTAGTTTACTTTTAAAGCTTACTTCTTTTGTAAGGGTTACCCTTTATTACTATAAGAATTATTTAGTCCCCTTATTATTCTTAGTAGTTTTAAGGGTTTCTTAAGTTACTTTTTTAAGATTCCTTTTTAACTTCCTTCCCTAATACTTAACTTTATTCCTTAATAATATTATTTCTACCCTTATTTTAGACACCTTTATCTAGCTAGATTTCTTAACTTAGTAAGACAGGCATTATAGAGCCCCCTTTAGGTCCTAATAAAAGCTAATTTAGGGGATATCGCGGTAGAATCTTATTATGTCGGGAGGACTTGTTGCACTAGTGTTAAAAGGAAATACTTGATAACGAGTTACATTGGGTTGATTGATGCTTCTTTCTCGTTCTATCTACTGAGGATTGAAGTACATCGCGGGGTATGGAAGCTAGTCCCATATGGGGCTCGCTCCACACATATAGTGTTTTGCAACACGATAGAGGCCTTAAGGTTGTTAATCCAACACTGGAAGTCTTTTCTTTCTTGATATTAATTATCCACATAAAGGATTAAATATCTAAACTTAAATGCGCTAGGCAGAGATTATAGGTCTCTACACCTAGCCCTTAATTCGGACTATTACCTTATTACTATTAACAAATCGTTCTAGGGCGCGGTTTGGTGATACTTTTGTAAAAGCGTCCGCAGGGTTGTCTTCGCCATTAATCTATTAGATCTCTGTAATCTCGCGGCGTTCGTATGACTGGCGCAGTGCCATAATGTCAATTATAAGGCGCTTTTCCTTAGTTGTCCCAAGCTTTACAAGGCACTTGTATAGGGAGTACAAGTCTGTACAAACAACTAAGGGAACTGCGGGCAGACTAAGGCGCTCTGTAATTATCTATAAAGTAGTAGTAATAGTAATACCTATGTTAAACCTGTTAACTATGCTATAGATTTTAGAGGCTAGTACGCTTCGTGTAACCCGCTTACACTTTATTAAGCTATAGTGTATTATGTTACCGCGGATTGTAAAGGTATTATTAGTATCTGTGGACTTATTAACAAGCATAAGTATAAAGCCTAGCTACGAGCTAAGGTCCTTGTTGTTAGCAAAGGAGCCGTCCACGAATACTATTAGCTTAGCGTTAATAAGGTTAACAGGTACGTAGTGTAGTCCACGGTTAAGATTCTCTATTTGCCATTTAAGGCGCTTGTTAAGCGCCTTAATATCTTTATTAGAAGGTTACTATGCTTAAGCTACTATAGATAAGTTAAAAGACGCTTCTAGTTAATATATTAATATAATGTACGCCCCGTGGGCGCGCTGTTTAGTATACTATTACGCGCGATTAGGAGTATTAATGTCTATAAGCTTAATTTTTCCTCCTTGTCCCTTCTACTTAAGGTTTAGGGTTGCTTTATAGTTGTCTATGTTGCTAGCGTCTATTATAAGTGTGTAGCTATTAAAGTCTAGTTGCGCGTCTAGTGTTAGCATAGTTTTTAGCTTTAATCTAAACTATGCTTTCTCGAGCATTTTCTCTTCATGCGCTAAGAATGTGGCTGTTCTAAGCATAAGGGTATTATTAGTCTATATACTAATTATGCTAAAGTTATCTGCGTTGCTGTTTATTACTAATAAGCATGGGTCGTATGTTGACGTAGATATGTCTAGTTCCTTACAGTAATGTCTGTGGTATATTGTCTACTAATAGACTCCTACTTCCGCGATTCTATATAGCGGCATGATTACATAGAGTAGCGTGCCCTCTGGATATCTAGGTGCTAGCTTATTAGGGAGGTGTGCTAGTATTATTCTCTTAAAATTTGTCTACGCCTGTGGATATGCCTGCGTTATGTCGCGAAGCTTAAGATTTATCCTATATTATATAAGTATAGGTGCCAGGGCTATAATTACACGCTAGCTATAGCGTTAAATAGTTAGAGATTATGTTAAAATAGCCTCCTTACTATAGTCCTAGTATCCTTAGATAATAAGATAGGATTTTTTATAGGGCTTAGTTGTCTTTCCTTTAACTTCTCGCACTAGACGCGACTTAAATATACGGATTCTACTATGTACTTCCTAATTATATTATTTAAACTTAAATACTCTATAGCCTACTAGGTTACTAATCTTTTAATTATTAGATGCCTTAAAGGGTGCGCTAAGTGTTATAATAACTCTATCGTTACGTAGCTTTATAGCGAGCTTAAGGTTAGCCTCTTCCTTTTTAGTAATATAAACGTTTACCTTCCTCTTATTCCTTAATCCTAGTAGGCGGCCTTTTTTGCGTAGTTGCGCTGCTAGCGGTACTATTATATTTATAGGTAACGTGTGCTGCTGCTGCGGCGCATTAGGGTTACTTTAGAGGTAGTCTAGTCTATAGTATGGCTTGATAACTGTTGACCGAAATATTGTTGGGCTATTAACCATGTCGATGGTGACGTTATGGCCGTCTATCGCGGCGATTTTGTACGGGCCATTCCAGCCGTCCTTTTCTCTCCATACCAAAACCTTGCTTTGTAGCGGGAGCGCAAGCATGTCTACGGTATTAGGCCTATTACGAGTGTTTAACGCATCTGCAACCTGGCGTTTAGTGGTAAGCTTACGTAGTTCTTTTATTACTTTTTAAATAGCCTCGCTGCGCTTAACTATTAACAGTAATAATAGTAACTTTATAGTCATACGTGGGTATGCGCCAAAGACAAGTAAAGTCGGGACTAGACTATTAGGGCCTACTGTGTTATTAATAGCTTTTACGGCTATCTAAAGAATTGCTTTATTAGATATAGTGCTAGCAAGCTTAGCGTAGAGTATATCCTATGCGCGGTGTAGGGGCGCGTAATACCTCTCTATCTTGCCAACGGACTAATGTGCCTCTATAGGTACTTGTTTGCATGTGACTCCCATAATTTTTACTTCTACGCGAAATTCTGCACTTGCGAAGTTCGTGCCTGCGTTATATGTAAGAATGTCTGGTGGTCCTTAGTAGGTATTAATCCACAACATCCGCAGTGCCTACTATATCTCCTTAGCTAAAATAGCGTTAAGAAACTTTGCGCCTTAAAACGAAGTTGCTAAATCTACTATATATAATATAGGCTTACTTCTTAAGTACATCACATCTACAAGGATCTCGTAGTTAAAGTAATAATTATCCTTAAGGGTGAACTTAAAGCGGCGCGGCGCAGAGCTATTAAGCTAATAATAATAATAAAACTTCGTAATTTGCTTAAGAGTTCTTTCTTTAAAGTTATTATGACCAGCATCTTTCAAGAGCCTAGCTAGTCTTATAATAGCTAGGTGTCTAAAACGGCGATAGAGCTATCTTAACTCTATCTCTATAAGAAATGCAGTTGCACGCTCTCTCTTGTTAAGATAGAACTACGGATGTCCCTATTTGTGGATTACGGGGATGCGTACATTGCCCTGGACGAGCTCATCTGTAGTGTTGTTAAAGTAGACCTTTAGCCTGTCCATGTCCGCAAGGCATAGCAAGAACGGTGTAGGCGCATCTAGCACCTTAAAGTCGATTTTTCCAATCTCTGTCGGAATCTGTGCGGTGCTAATAGACACCGTAACACTGCCTTTGCCGAATTTAATAGACGTTTTTCCTGCCGTAGATGTGTCTATCGTGACTGTTGGGTCTTCCTGTATGAGTGCGAGGTACTGTTCCTTACCGACTATAGATACATTGGCGGCGCCTGTATTAGGGAGGATTCCTTAGTACACAGATCGCGTGTATCGGTCCTTAATAAGGAATTACGACGCCGGTGATGACGGTACGTCTTTACTATATATGTCTTTACTAGAGATATGGTGTATAAACGCTTAATCTATAAGTTATTACTCCTTAAAAAATTAATATTCTGCGTACGCAGTTGTAAATTGCTAATTATTAATATTATACTACTAATTACTATTATTGTTATCGTCCTTATAGTTCTCACTACCTTTATACTCTGCAAGGTGCATAGAGAAGTCTACAGGCAGTAGTATACCTGTAAAGTAACATGCGAAGAAGAACTGTGTGCGGGCAGCTTTACGTTCCTTATTAGTATGGTTAGTTAACTAGCAGCCCTCTTTCTGGCAGACAAAGCACTTCTTCTTCTAGCGTGGCGTTGTGAATTCACGTCTACTATTATTGTTATTAAAGCGCTAATTGCCTCTATTACCTTAGCCTCTTTAGAATCCGCCTACGAATCCGCCTTTGCCTCTAAATCCTCTTCGAGTTCTTCTATTCCTATTATTATAGCGGCGGTCGAGGTAGTACTAGTCTATAGCGATTATCTTACTCCCTATAAGTATTTACCTTATTTACTAACGTGCAAGGTGCGTTTTAACTATAAACTATAAGTCTATAAAGAGTCCTTCGCAGATTATAGCTAGCTTAAAGAGTGCTATTTTAAGTTCTAGAACTCCCTAGCACGCGTTAATAATAGTTATATATAGGGCATTTTTACTTTTAAAGTTCTTACTAAGCGCGCGTTAGCATAATTATAGCTTGTTAAGTAATATCTATAGCACCTTATATAAGCTCTTATTAGGGTTCTCCATGCGCGTACGGGCGAAGGTTATAGTTGTCTAGTCTATATAGTAGTGTTAATAGTAGATATTGTAATTAAAGTGGTTCTTAATCACTGTGTACGCATTAGAAAAGCTGTCACCTCTATTCATAACTTGTATATAGAATATCTCTGCTTGCCTAGTAAGAATACGGGGAAACATAGCGTAAAACTACTCTTTATAGATGTCCACCTGCCAATAGATGCTAAAGAAGATCTTAATTTTATTATTAAGCAGATTATACACATCTCTTGTATATTTCTTGTTATTGTCCTAAAGCTTAGAGAACTACGTAATTATGTTAGCGTTAAGTTAGTCGTTACGGGACCAGCGCGGCGGCATTATCTTATATAGGTTATGTAGTAGCTCTAGTGGTCTACCTAGTACACCGTTTACAGGTTGTTATAGAAACGGCGTAATTTCGCGATATGTAATCGCTAGCGGCCGTGCCTGTATTTATAGTCGCTATTACTATAATTACGTATCTTGTTTCTACTATTACTAAGACTAAGGTTTTCTAAGCGCACTACTTATAAAGTGTAGTTATTAACTATTATTACTCTATCTTAGTAGTTAGATTTTATCTATTTAGTGCATTAGTTATAGCTCCCGTGTTTTAGATTAGTTTTAAGCATCGTATCCTACTCTGTGCTATTTGCTTCGCTGTAATTGCTTTCGCTACTGCCCGTCTTACTACGAGTACTCCGGCTACTGTAACTGCGGTGCATGTGTACTAGCTAGTAGACTATCCTACTATAGTTGTTACTACTTAGCTATTAGAGGTGTCTGTTTTACGTTCTGCTGGCGCTTGTATGCCCTTAATCGTTAGTCGAATATTATAGCTTTAAATTCTATAGGGTCCCATTCGGGAGTATTCTCTAGAGTAGATAGATTATAAAGGGAATTAGTAAGCCTCGCGCGATTGTTGCCTGTGTAGACTCCTCTATGCCGTAGGACTATCTTTAGAGATTTTAGTGTATTACGGTTAACCTTATAGAATAGCTCCTTTGTCTATCTTTTAAAATCGCAATAGTAGTCTGCATATAGATTGTTATCCTAGGCTATTAATACGTTATAATTGCGGATAATTTTAGCAACCTAAGTTGTTGCGTGTATCTCGTCTACGTCTATTAGTACAGGTACGTCCCAGAGAGATGTGTTGACAGATTCCAGCGCCACTAGATATAGGCAGTCTCCTATAAGGTACTTTGTAGTATATTTAGCCTAGCGCGAAGTAGCTTCCTGGCGTTTACTTAAGCCATGCTCTAACTAATTATCGCGTAGTTAAGCTTAAGCTTAAGTATTAGCATTATCTGCTGCGCTATTACTACTCTTATTATCTACTATTATACTAGCGGTGTTAACTTGTTGTTAATGTAGTTGTCTTGTTGGTTGGTTGTTTCTGACGTGTGTTGGTGTACGTAACTAGGTTGTCTAGAGACGTTTGTACGGTAAATTATAATACGTTGCTAACGCGCTCTATGTCCGCGGATTAGCCTAAACTAGTAGCTTTAGAGGTTAGTTAAGAGTGCTTCGTGTTATCTCTGCCTTACTTTATTCTTAGCATAGTCTGCATCGACCTAAGATTTCTTACGTTAGGTTATTAACAGCCTGTCTTTTCTTCCTTACTATCTGTGATGGCTTCTCGCGATTACTAATTAGTGTTAGGAGGACTTATTACACTAGTGCTAAAAGGAAATACTTAATAACAAGTTATATTAGGTTGATTAATGCTTCTTTCTCGTTCTATCTACTGAGGATTGAAGTACATCGCGGGGTATGGAAGCTAGTCCCATATGGGGCTCGCTCCACACATATAGTGTTTTGCAACACGACAGAGGCCTTGAGGTTGTTAATCCAACATATTAAGAGTTTTTTATTATAATTTTCATATAGCTTAGTAAACTTCTCTTAATAGTCTAACGTAGTAGCTTAGTTAAGGTTTCTACGAGGTTTCTAAGTTCTTTAAGAGAAGTTTTTTTACTATACTAAGTATTTTACCCACTTGCCTTTACAGGACTAGTATTCTTTATATATATTAACTATACTATACTCTTTTTCCCTCTTTTTTATTATAATTGCTTCGGGCTAGGCGTTATTAGTAGTTTAGCTAAAAAGAGGGTTTAACAAGGCTAACTTTAACCTATCTACGTAGAATCTTAAGTGCATGTTTGGCGGGATATTTAGTTTTACTACGTAAGAGTTTATTACTTTTTTTATAGTAAACTTTCCTTACTTCTAGTTAAGCTTCTTACTTAGACGTTAGTTTTAGAGGTAGTTTTTATACTTAAGCTATACTTTGTCTTCTTCTTTTAAGGTTAAAGCGTTTTTACGTTAATAGTTTACTAGGCGCTTTTATTCTTATTAGGTTATTATTATTTTTACCTAGGCGGAGTTAAAACCCTTCTTAAACTTTTTTATTATTACTTTTATAGTCTTTTTTACGTTAGTTCTAAGCTTTAAGGCTAATTTCCGTGCCTTAAAACTCTTAACTAGTTTAACGTTCTAGCTATAAGATTAAAAAAATAGGCTAACTCTTATTAATATAGCTTCTTACCCTTTAATAGCTATTTAGGCTATAAGAAGCCACTTTATCTAATTATCTTATTATTGGTTATAGTATACCTAGAGGTAGGCTTTAAGGATAGAGTTTATTTATTCTATTTACCTATTTATCTCTAGGTGCTTTGCTATAGATAGTCTTTAGTTAATACCTACTTATTTATAGAGTGTAGTCTAAAATTCGCTCACGAATTATCCCCCGCGGTCTAATAATAATAGAGAAGGGGAAGAAGTAGTCTACTACCTAGTATTAAAAAAACGCTATCGTAACCGTAAGTATATTAAAATTTAAGAAACTAATAAACTTAGAGTTCTTACTAAGTTAATTTATAATTATTATAATATTCGTGTCGCTATCGCTCTTAGGTAAGGTAATAATAAAGTCTATTATAATATCCTTCTATTCTTATTTAGGTAATAATAAAAGCTTTAGTAGGCCCTATTTCGCTTCTCTCTATAGTTTAGTTCTTTTATAAATATTATAGTTCTTAATATACTGCCTTACTTAGTTAGATATCCTTAGGAAGAAGTAGTCTTAAGTAAGAATTTTATAAGTATTTTTTTATCTTAAGTATCTTAAAGCTAAAAAACTATACGCGACTACTATTAGCTTTAATTATAAAAGTTTTAATTTTAGTACTTATTATCTTAACTTATAGCGTAGGTACCCTTACTTATCTATACTATATTCTAAGATACTAATAAATAACTTCTATCTAGGTTTAAACCTCCTAAGCCTATTCTTAATATAGGCCTTTATCTTACTATACGCGCTGTCTTTATTACGTTCTACCTCTTATTATATAGTGTTAAAGTCTAGTGCGCATTGCTTAGCAGGGCTATTACCTCCTTAAAGGGTTAATATAGGTAGTTTAAGGCGTGTTAGGTAAGTAAGTACTAGGTCCTTATTTACTTTAACATAGTTAGGTTCCTTTACAGTGGTAGGTATTTAGAAGATAAAAGACTTTAAGCTATTTCTTTTAGTAGTGTTTTAAAAAATCGTAAAGTGTCTTAACTTTAATTTATTATCTTTGCTATTGTTTACTAGGTCTTAGTCCTTTTAGGAGAAAGCGTTCGCCCTAAAGTTTACTAATACTAGTTTATATATAAATGTTATATTAATATAGCTAAGTATGTTTACCTACTAAACGTGTTGTTTGTATAATCTTTATTTAGTAGTAAAATACGTATGTTGGTATCAAACCTGCGCAACACTGCTACGGCTTTCACCGCCATGCAGTTTGCCTGCGGCTTATTGCGCAGTTTGCCTGCGGCTTGTTGCGCAGTTTACCTGTGGTTTGTTGCGCTAGTCCTGATCGGGCTAGCAGGGAACAAACCACGCTTGATAAATACCTCTCATAGCAGCCCACCACAATAGATCTGCAATCAAGAATTAAATTAATACCACATCGTTACAACGAAGTCTTGATCCAGCAGCCTATTGCCGTATCAACACTGATCAGTGGTTGCTACACCACAGATTGGCAAGATATACTGTGTACAGGGAATCTCAGCGCACGTTTCAGGCTGAGTATTCTGGCGATAGAAGCGGTTAGCGCATGCCTCCTCCCCTACCAAGGCCCAGGATACAGCATCGCTAGTGCGAAGTACAGGTACGACAAGCTCACTGCTATCCTGCATCAGAATCAGCGGCGCCTCGTATCTGAAGGATCTCTCCGCCTGGATTGTCCCTACCAAGGCTTAGTTCGGAAGGAGATTTGCGTTAACCACGCTAACCCTCGTTAATCACGCCAATCACAGGCCCACATCTAAAACGCTATCATAAAGTACACCTAAACAAAAGACCGCTCGTGGTACCTAGACAAGACAATCTATAAGGACTAGTACACTAATTAAGATTTTAACATCGCCGACGCCACCGTCAATACAGATAAACTTAACACTATAGTTATTGACTGGATGATACAGGTGGAAGAAGATGACATATTTAACCTATTTCTACTACTTAAGTTTAAGGAGTATTTTAAGAACTTTACCCGCGATCTCTTTAACAGCATTAACAAGCGTATCTAAAAAGCACTTAAAGAGCTTCTCCGCTAGCAAGGCATCTATATTAAGCAAGGTAATAATAATAGTCTCCTCGACTAATTCGCAGAACTCCTTATATTAACCGCCGTCCTAAAATAGCCCGCCGAGCATCTTAAGCTTATAAGGCTCTACGAAGGCTTTAAGTGCCACTAGATTATAAATAATAAAGAATAACAGTGGCAGCAGCGAGCTCTGCTAAGTAGAGGATTATTATTATTATTACAACCTAGATTTACGCCTGTGCAGAATAACTCTTATTTGCTTACCAACCTCGCCAAGTTATACACGCCGGAGTAGAAGTATTTAGGTGATAAATACGACATCCTTAAGACGAAGATTAAGGTGTTTAACGACCTTTGCACTAAGGTTGGGATTAATAAGGATAAGTAGTATAAAATAGCATTCTCTGTTATACTTACTAGCTGAGCGCTTTAGTATTACTACGATTATATTACTCCCCAGGCGCTTACACTTACTTATAATATAATGCTTAACAAGCTGCGCACGTACTTCAACACTATATAAGCTTACTAGATGTACCTCTAGGAGTGGCATAGCACTACGCTCAAGAGCGTCATAACTACTAACCCTAAGAAAGACCCTATAGAGTGTCTTGAAATAGTTATTAGTAAGATAAACATGCTCTATTAGGCACTATTACAGGACTAGGGTAAGAGCTATAATTAGTATTTACTTGCGTAACAGCTCCTTAGCGCATGTCATGGCATTAAAGCAACTACTATGGCTTACTTAAAGCTAGCGACCATATTTAAAGGTGTCGCTACAGATCTCCGCAACGCAGTCAGCATGTGGTTAAGCTATTATCCTAATAGCTAGTTTCTATCACGAGATGCAGATAAGCAGTATTACACCAATCGCCGCTATATCCGCAATAATCGACAAGCTACAGGATTATTAGATAATAATTACCACAGCCACTACTATTAAGGTCAAGGCGGATCGCGCGGCAATCGATTTAACAATAACTATTATTTAAACTACTTAGGCAATCGCCGTAATAAGATATACTTTATCTGCAAGCAGCCTAAGTGCTAATTAACTCGACACTTAAAGAAGGAGCGCATGGAGCATCGCCAACGCTATCACTAATACGCTTAAGATAATCCTAATGCCCCGAGCTATGGAGTGTTTCTCGCCGGCTATGAAGGCATAGAGCTTAAAGACAGCGACAGCAGCGATAATAATGCTAGTAATAATAATATTAAAGTATATTTTGCTAACCACGTCTACTTAACTGCATCCTGTGGCAAGGTTAATAGCGACGCTATTATCTCTAGCCTTAATAACGCTGCCGCACTTTATGCAATTACAGGTAATAATCCTTATATCTTTAGTAAAGTAAATAAAGATGCTTAACTCTTCTTATTTAATTCACGCTACGGCGCAGATATTTTTTAAGGCATTATGCCTAACACTAGTGTAGTTAGTGTCTTAACTACTAAAAAAACATAAGTAAAGGCGCTGCAGCTTATCTAACCGTTTATAGTTATTAATAAGTCTACCGCAGGACGTTGTTAAATCCGATTTAGAAATAATCTAGAGTGTTTCTCCCTTAGCGACGTTAATGTCAGCACGCTATTTAGTATAATTACCTTTATAGTAATGCTAACTAACACACTATTTCTGCTCTGCTTAAATAATATGGATTATCATGGTATCTTCTTTAACAACGTCGATAATATGCTCGTTTAAGGTGGCAAAGAATTCCTAATTGTCCGCAAATAGGGACATCCATGGCTCCTGCTTAATAAATAAGAGACCGTTGTCTACTATTTAACTAAGACTAAGCTGCGCTAGCTTCACCAACGCTTTAGCTATCCTGCTACTAGACAACTACACAAGATCCTTAGCAAAGCAGGCTATAAAGACATTAATAAGGACATTATTAATCGCATTAATAAGTACTGTTACTAGTGTCAAATCCATAGCAAAGCACCTGGCCGTTTCCGCTTTACCGTCCGCGATAACATGGACTTTAACTCATGCGTTATTGTTAATATAATGTATATTAATCAGAAACCAGTGCTCTACGCAGTTGATAAAGCCACAGCTTTTTAAGCTACTCGATTTATGCCAAATATCTAGGCAAACACTACTTAGGATCTCTTTCGCGCCATGTGGATCGACATGTACGTTAGTCCTCCCGACGTTATTAAGACAGATGCTGGCAAGAACTTTATTACTAACGAGTTTATTAACAACGCCACATTACTTATAATTAAGGTTAAGGAAGTCCTGGTAGAGGCATATTATTTAATTAGCAAGATTAAGCGCTATCATGCTCCTATCCGCCGTGCTTATGGGGTGATCTCTGCAGACGTTGGACGCACAACCGCTCCCAAACATATCTTGCAGATGGCTGTCAAGGCTGTTAATAACACCGCAGGTCCTAACGGACTTGTCCTAACTCTTCTCGTCTTTGGAGCATATCCTCGCCTGTTAAAGAAATCACCACTATCGCCATCTATTACTGCCCGCGGCGCTACAGTGCGCAAAGTAATGGCTAAAGTGCGCAAGATTAAGGCAAAGCGCTAAGTTAATAAGGCTTTTGCAACTCGTAATAGTCCTAACGCAACTAATATTTTACTATTGCCTATCCTAAGCAGCGTTAAGGTCTAGCGAGAGAACTATAGATAGTTTAGCCCGTATTAGATAATCGCCCTCCACGTTAATAAGCAATCCGTGGTTGTCAAAATTAATAATAAACAAATTACCTTTTGTATTACCGTAGTGCGCCCGTATCATGCAGACGATACGACTACCATTACCCCTCCCGCAGAGGACGAGGATAATGGTGGCTCTAGCGATAATTTTACTCCTATTATAAAGGAGCCCGCGCCTAAGCGTAAGCGTGGTAGGCCAAAAGGCTTAAGGAATAAGCTAAAACCTAACAAAGTTATAACTACTATAGTCAACCTTAATTAACGTGAGCGTGATAATCTTGTCCTAGCTAAGAAGCTATAAGTAGTCGGCAAGATTACAACACTAGGGCAACTATTTAAAGCATCTATAAAGGCAGAAATTAACGCCCTTATAACATAAGGCGTCTTCTACTTCGAGAAGTATAGTCCTTACTATTATAATAAGATCCGTATCTTTAAGTCACGCATTGTTAATAAAGTTAAAGGCAAGACTACTAATCGCCCGTACGAAAAGTCCTGTCTTGTTATCTAAGGATACGCCGATAATAATAAGAAGCTTGTCCTAACATAGTCTCCCACTATCTAGCGTGCAAGCCAGCGTGTGATTATCGCTCTAGCACCATTACTATTAAAGCTAGGCATGTACCTCTGGCTCCGTGACATCACTCAGGCCTATACGTAATCGGATAATCCACTCTAGCGTACTATTATGGCTAACATACCAGCCTAACTTAAGGAAAGTTATCTAACAAACACAGTTATAGTTATTATTAAGCCGCTGTACGGTATTGCTGAAGCAGGTGCCTATTAGTGGTCAACGTATAATAAACACCACACCAAGACTCTCCACATAGTGACATCCACTTATAATTCATGCCTGCTTATTAGCAAAGCCAGTAGTAAGTGCTTTGGCATTATTAGCATGCAAACTAATAACACGCTTAGCCTGTCTAATAAAGCTTTTACAGACCTTAAGGACTAAGAGCTACGTTTTAAGGCCAAGCCTAAGCAGTTTCTTTTACCGGACGCGTAAATTAACTTTAACGGCTATATTATTAAGCTTAATAATAATAATTGCGCTATTACTTTGCGCCAGAAGAAGTAAGGCAAGAAGCTAGAAATAGCTAATAATAAGTAATTATATATTTAATAGCGCGCTTAAGGTGCTTATATTGCGACAATCTGTTAACCTAAGGCGAGCTTCGACCTCGCCGCCGCAGCCTAAGCGAGTGAGCCTATAAAAGAAGAAATTGCCAGATTAAATAAGCGTATTATCTAGCAGAAGGAGAATATCACTCGCGGTCTTAACTTTATCCTACTAGACTTAAGTAACTTAAAGCTATACGCCTTTATTAACGCATTATTTGCTAATAATAAGGACATGTTATTATAGATAGGCTTTGTAATCACGCTCGGCAATAAGACCAAAGATAGCAATCGTAACTTTAAGTTTACTAGCAATATTGTCTACTAGTTATCTATTAAGTGCAAGCGCGTTACTCGCAGCGTCCTTACATCTAAAATCTACGCGATAGCCTATAGAGTCGACATTGCAATTGCAATTGGCGGTATAATCGACATAATTATGCAGCGACTTAACCTCCCTAATGTCCCTATCGTCGTGTGCACTGACTCACGCTCCTTATATAATTACCTTATTAAGCTCGGCACTACTAAGGAGAAGCGCCTTATAATTAATATTATAGCTCTACGTAAGGCCTATAAGCGCAATAATCTTATAGACATCCGCTGGATTAATAGACGTGATAATCCAGCAGACTTAATAACTAAGGCCAGCTCTAACTTAGCTATAGAGCATCTTATTAACTATAACTAGCTTGAGCTTCGCGTGCAAGGCTGGGTCAATCGCGCTAAAGTTAACACCCTAGAGTATAATTACGATAGCAAGAAGTAGTAAGTCTGTAAAAGGAGTAGCGAGATAGGCACTGAGAGGACGCGCACTGGCGCTAGTCTGGTTAGAAAACTAGCAACTATTATAGATTGTGTTTTATTGCAGATTTGAGCGTTCTGGGCTGAACTGGCCATATGTAGCATAAAAGAAAAGATAGCCAGTATTGGTATCAAACCTGCGCAACACTGCTACGGCTTTTACCGCCATGCAGTTTGCCTACGGCTTATTGCGCAGTTTACCTGCGGCTTGTTGCGCAGTTTGCCTATGGTTTGTTGCGCTAGTCCTGATCGGGCTAGCAGGGAACAAACCACGCTTGATAAATACCTCTCACAGCAGCCCACCACAATAGATCTGCAATCAAGAATCAAATCAATACCACATCGTTGCAACGAAGTCTTAATCCAGCAGCCTATTGCCGTATCAACAACGTAAAATTTTTATAATTAGTGTAGACCGTAAGGTGCTTTACTACTTAATATATATAGTCCTATTTATCTACGTATTTAATAACTATAAGTATCTCTTTATTATAAATAGCGTAGTTATATTCTGCCAGGCTATTCTTTGCTAAGAAGTAAGCTACTAGGTATAGAATCCTATTATTATTATACTAAGAAAAGTATCCCTTAGTTAACTAGCTAGAGACGTCTACTTCTAGTACTAATTCTTATTTAGGGTCAAAGTAGGCTAGTGCGAGGTCTATATAGAACGCTATTTTTAGAAAGTTAAATACGTGCTGTTACTCTTATTCTTAAATAAATTCTACTCCTTTACTAGTAAGCTTTATAAGGGGGCTTACTATGCTAAAAAAATGTTTTATATAAATCTTTAATAAAAGTTTACGAAGCCTATAACGCTTTAAACCCCTTTTACTAAAGTTAGTAGCTTTTATTCTTAAATTACTTAGACTTTATTTAGGTCTATACTTATACCCTTATTAACTTTTATAATAAATTTAAGGTACTTAGTCTTTTTAACGTAAAACTTAGATTTCTTAATATTTAAGTATAGTCTTACGGCCCCTAACTTTTAGATTATAGTACGTACTTTCTCTTTATAGTCTTTTTAGCTACTACTAGAAAAGATAAGAATATTATCTATATACGCTAAGTAGTAGTTATTAAGGCGCTCCTTTAGTACCTAGTTAATATACTACTAGAATATACTTAGCGCATTAGCTAGGCTAAAAGGAACTACTAGCTACTTATAAAGACTAAATTAAGTTTTAAACACTATTTTTATTCCTTGCCTTTTACTATCTAAAGCTTATAAAAGGCTTAAATTATATTAAGTTTATTAAACTATTTAGCCTTCGCGAGGAGCTAAAGGGTCTTACTAATTAATAATAAAAGGTACTAGTTTTTTTTAAGATAGCGTTTAGGGCTTAATAATTAATATAGAAACGTAGTCCTTTACTAAGTTTTTTAGTAAATAATACTAAGGTAGTAGCGCTAGACTTACTTACTTAAATCAAGCTATTATTTAAGTATTTAGTAAGCTCTTTTTAAAGGACGAGCAACTCTTCGCGAGACATATTAAATAGAGGGCTATAGGAGATTTTTAGAGTCTTACTATCTTTTTCTACGAAAGGGATAAAAAGATTTACTTTAGGTTTATAGTACGGGGGAAGCTTATTAGCTTATTTCTTATAAAAGATACGCCACAAGTCCTTAAAAGCTTTAAGTAATAACTCTTTTAAGTTTACCTTTAGCTTACAGGTTAACCCCTTTTATATATTCTTTATTAATATAAAAAATACCTTAGTCTTGTTTCCTAGGCAGTAATTACGCTAATCTAGGGCTATAAAGGCTATAGCTAATATCCCTTAAAGCTTTATTAATAGTTTCTTGCCTTCTTAGTTATAAATACAGGTGCCTAAACTTTTAATCTAAATTAATTTCTATACTAGGGCTAGTTTAACCCTATTTTTTTTATTTAGGTTAGGCTAAGAATTAGATCGTACGACCTATCGTTAGGTAAGACGTATAGTTATATTAGTTCTATATAGCTATTAATAATTACTTTTAGTTAGACTACTTTGCGTACGAAGAGTCGCATATCTTTAATACTAATAACCTTTTATAAATAGGGTAGGTACGTGCGCTGTAGGTGGACTTTTATTATAAGTTTTTTTAATATAAATTTAAAGGTTAAATAACCTAAATTAATTATTGTTAATGCAAATATAATATTATTAATAAGTAAGTATACTATTACTAGTATTAAGTCTAGCTATAGCTTTAAAAGTTTTTAAAACTTATTTTTTACCTTTTTCTTACTTTTACCTCCTGGCGGGGACTTTTGCTAGGAGGACCTAGTTTTCTAAATTAGTAAAAGCTATATTAAACTTTTTATTAAAAGATTTTTTAGTAATAGGTGTAGCGGCGCGAACTTATGCTAGCTTTATTATAAGTAAAAGTTTATACTACTTTACGCGATGTCCTATATCTCTATAATAAAAATAGAAACTATTTTTTTTAC
This sequence comes from Bimuria novae-zelandiae CBS 107.79, assembly GCA_010015655.1. Taxonomy (NCBI): domain Eukaryota; kingdom Fungi; phylum Ascomycota; class Dothideomycetes; order Pleosporales; family Didymosphaeriaceae; genus Bimuria; species Bimuria novae-zelandiae. The sequence goes on along the minus strand of ML976667.1, from coordinate 91,622 downwards.
GGGTTTCTATTACCTCGCGCGATATCTACGTAGCTTATTTCTAGGTGTTACTAGACTTGTGTCCTATAGCTCTATCTATTACTTAGTGTCTTTTATCTTAGCTTTGTTAGCCAGACATCCTTCTAGGGTTAGCTTAGGTAGGTTCCTAATCTATCTCGTCTAGCGCCCTGTTCTTAGTAGAGAACTTTAGTAGTTATAATATATTTTAAAAAAGATTTCTTTAATCTTATTAACTTTCTTCTAGACCCCTTGCAGGTCCTAATTATTATTTATATTTATTATAACTATTTAGTCTTATAAGTCCTTACAGAGGGTTTAAAAATACAAATCTTTTAAAATTTTCTTACTGTACTCCTTAGCTTTTATAGTATAATTATTAAAGTTAAAGTTAAAGTTACAAGGCTTTTAATTCCCTTATTATATTATAAGTAAGTAATTACGCGCGATTTCTTTCGCTAAGTAATTATAAAAGTTATAGTCTAGTAGCTTTTAGAGGTTAGCTTTAGTGTATCTTAGGTAGTAGTTAAAATATATAATTTCCACCGTCGCTGCACGTCCTATTAATTAACTAATAATATATTTAGGTATATTTCTAAGGCAGTCCCTATCCTTTAAAAGCTTATATTATATTACTATTTTAAAGTAGTAGTAATTCTATTATTAACTATTAAAGTAAGCTAAATTAAAAATTTTAAGGAGGCGGCTTCTTCCTTAGTTTAAAATAAGCTCTACTATTAATCTCTTTAGTAGCTCTATCTATTAGTCTACTTTTAATAGCTAATTTATACCTCCTATCTTTTAGGAGTATTATTATATTATTAAAGGGTTTTAGCACTTTTTTATTATTTCTTTAATTAGTCCTCTTGCTTTTTATAGTAGAGTTTAAAAAGTATCTTAAAGGTTAACGAGTGCTTTAGTCTTACTTAGGAATTATTATAATTTATTCCTATTAACTCTTAATACCTAGAGTTTAGTTATAAATAAGGAAGTTATTTTTTTTATTTCCCTAACTATCGCTCCTTTATAAGCTAATAGCTTACTTCGTATAATTATTTGCGCTAAGACACAGACTTTTAATAAAAAGTCTTATTCTTATTTTTATAACTTTTTTATTTAGTAAAGATAGTCTTGCTAGCGTTAAGTATCTATTAAAACTTCTTTTTAATTACTTACTAAGGAGGGTTCTATCTCCTTATAGGTCTAGGCGTTACCTTTATAGTATTTATTTATATAAGTTTTTTAACTTCGTGTGCTACTTTGTAGCTTTAGTCTATAATTATATTTAAAATCTACTTATTCCGCGACGGGTAAAAGTAATTAAATTTAATATAAAGGGCTAAATGCTTAAGAAGCTAAAGGTGTTAAAAGAATATTTATAAATTTAATAAAAAGTCTAAAGTTAAGCTTTAGGCGTCGAACTTATATATCTAGGGTTCGCATAGCTAAGGGTCAAGGATCCAAGGCAACAACTAGGCGTAGCCCATTACATATAAGGTCTTTTATAATCTTATTTACTTACTGCTAGAGCTCTGCATAAAAGTACGTACGTATTCTTATTCTAGTGTTAAACTTAGTCTTAACTTCCTCCTTACGTAGGAACGCGCGCTAGTAGTAAGTAATATATAGCTTAACTTTATATAGTTTTAGTAATTTATTAAATACCCCCCTATTACGCGTTTTACTAATTTTATTAATTTTTAGCTACGTTAACGTCTTAACTTTACCTAAAATTAAATTATTATTTAATACCTTTTTATTAGGCGATTACTTACGCTTACTATTACTTTAATTACTAATAACTTTATTAAATACTGTCAGGTGCTGTATAGCAGGCAATTCGGATTAGGGTAAACGTGTATATTAGACAAATCCTTGCAGGATGTCGAAGGGTCTATAGAGGCATATATAGACTAGGGCACGTGACTGAGCCGGGGGTGCTCTAAAGGTGGCCCGAGGGAGATCCGGAGGATCTCCGAGGGTCGCCTTTTATGGAGGTCAAGAATGTCCCTAATAACTGCCCCCCCTTCCAAAGAAGGACTCGTCCCGAGTCCGCTACGCCAGCCTGTATCCCTCTATAGGGTAGTGGCAAATTAGCTATAGCGTTACGTTAGGTTGTTGTAGCGGCAATTACGTGCTTATGTAAATTACTAAACTCTAAGAAAACTTACTATTAAAGAAACCTGTATTAAAAGAAGCGCCTTACACCCTAAGTAGTTTAAGTAAGCTAATTATTAGCTTAGTAACGCTAGACTTACTAGGGTCTAAAGGAAGGGCGACTACTATCTGTCTTACGTCTATAGTATATCTTGCTTAAGAGATATAATTATAGTAAGTTATTACTATGCGATGTGTGCATGCCTTGCCTATTACCTTTAGTAACGCATAGGTCTTTTTTACTTAACTTAGTTATAAGAATTTTTCTTCCTCTACTATCTTCCTTTCTAGGTAATGTCCTTAAGGAAATACTAGTATTCTTTAAGGGTTTCCTCGCAGTTGCTAAGGTAGAAAGCGATTTCTTATGTTACGTCTTTATTAGACTATCCTAGCTATTTAATAAGGTATTAGAAACCTCTTATTACTATCTTATAATAAAGGATTCCTTCTACTTTGTAGTAGTTAGCTCCGTTATAGTCTAGGACGTTAATAGGTCTAAGACAAAAATTCTTTAATAGAAAAAGTATCTGCTGTAGCTTAAGTAGTAAGATATAGAATACTAGGTATATTCGCGATATTAAAACTAGTAGTTTAAGTAAGTAGGCAAGCTTACCTATCTTTTTAAGCACTTTAAATAGGCCTAGATACTAATAGTTAAACTTTTTTAAAAGTTTTGTTAAAGTAATATTTTTATAGTTAAGGAGAACCTTATCGCTGGGGGAGAAGTAAGCTAGGAGACGCTTTTTATTATACTATTACTAGTATTAGTCTTGCGCACGGCGCAGGTTTACTACTACTATTTTTTAATTACTAAACTACTCTTTTATTCTTGCGACAACCTGCCGGCGCAGGCCCACTAACTATCTAGAGTACGTTAGGCTATCCTAAAGTAAGGGATCTAGCTTGCAAAGCTAGTACTCGTTAAGTACCCTATTAAACGCAATAGGGGTAGTCCTAAATACTAATTTAATAGGTGCGAAGCTAGTTATAGCGTGCTTTTTTAAGTTATACGCGTACTTAGCGTATAGTAGTAACTCTACCTAGTTATCCTAGTCGCGGTTTATGTAGATCTGTAGGTACGACTCCATCTCTTGGTTCTAACGCTTTATTTAACTATCTATTTAAGGGTAGAACGCCGTGGACAAGTGCTTCTAGATCTTTAGATAATAGTATATGTTAGACTAGAATTGGCTTATAAAGATAGACCCTTAGTTAGTAACTAGCGAAGCGGGAGCTCTGGTTTTTAAGAAAGCCTATCGCAGCAATAGCTTAGCTAGTTACTAAGACGTAATTGTCTTATTAATAGGGAGGTAACAGGAATACTTTGTAAACTAGTTAACAAGGACAAGTACGGCGTCGTACTGGTTCCCTCGCTTATCCGTGGACTTTGGGAGCTCGGTTACAAAGTCCAGGGAGAAGTGCTTCCAGGGCTCAGTGGCCAGTGGGAGTGGTTCCAGCAACCCCAGTGGCTTGTGCCTGCGAATCTTGTTCAACTGACAAGAAGCACAATGGCGGACGTATTTCTGGACATCGGCCCGCAGGCGTTTCCAGAAGTACTTCCGCTGGAGAACGTCTACTGTCCTCGCTGTACCATAGTGCCCCCCCATTGGATCATCGTGATTCCGCATAAGGATGGCTTCCCGCAGGGATACGTCGTCTGGGATCCACACTTTCCCAGCCCTGCGGAGGACACCACTGGCATCGACTGACCAGGTAGGCATGCCCTTCTTCGCCCCGCCCTCGTCCCGACGTGTCAGCGCCTCGTACCCGGAGTAGGCCATATCGCGGGCTTGAGACTCTCTGATGTGATTAAGGAGGAGGTTCGGTACTTCCGACGCGAAGGCGGTATCTGCAGACGCTGCTCGACGCGCCTGGGTGTACGAAGAGGCGGCTCCTATCTTGGGAACCTCAACCATCAGTGCTTTCGCGCACTGCTCTGGGGACAGTTCGTTGCCGCCGTGCTCAGGTTGCTCTTGTACAGCTTCGAATGGATCAGTGTCGGGAGAGTCGCTATGACTTGTGGAGCTCGCAACACTGTCCTGGGGTGACGCATCACCAAACGGGCTTATGCCGCGGATATCCTGTGCTGAGGGTGTCATTTCGGAGAGTCGTCGAGGCCGCGCAGGCCCCGCTCTAGGGAGGTCCTCTCCTTGCGCACTTAGCTCAGCTTGCCGCTGCCTTGCGCTCTAAGCTCTAGTTATCTAGATTAACTATATTTAAAGCTTTTGCTTGAGCGTTAGTATTATAAATTCGCGTACGTATTACTTAACGCCTAGAATAAACCCTTTCTTATAGTTAGGTTATTGTAATAAGGTATTAGCTAGATTATCTACCCCTAGCTTATACTTAATTTTAAAATTATACTTTACTAGTTCCTTAGCCTATTAGGCTTGCTTTAAGGATAATAACTTTATTATTATAAAGTACTAGAGGTTATTATAATTAGAGAGTACTTAGATTATATCTAGGGTGTAGGCAGCGTAATACCTTTACTATTTAAAAGTAGATATAATAGCGCACATTTCTTTATTATACGTTAGCTAATTAATCTTAGGGCTAGTAAACTTTCTACTTTAGAAGGACACGGGTTTCTAGTGCTTTTCTAATACTATTTTAGTATCTTATAACTAGAGTAATATATGTTATGAGGCTCTCACACCTTGTTCTGATCCGGGTTAGGGCGGTAAGGTATCGTGGTGCTTCACGGATTATTCAGTGGTACAAGTTAATGCGACACTTAGCGCGAGGCTGGATAATCTAATCTTATAACAAAGTAAGATAACTATTAGTCTGTATAGGAGAACGTACTCGCACAGAAGATATGTAAGTTAACTATAAGGAGCATAATAAAGGAAACTATCCTATATATATATCCGCGTGCTTAGTTGCTTAGTACTACTAATTAACTAAGCAGTCACGTGCCTTGCTTCGTTGCTTAGTACCACTAATTAACTAAGTAGTTACGTGACCTTAAAGTTAGCTCCTTAGCGTACTTATTAACCCGTTCCTTAGTTACCTGTCCTTATAAGCGCCTATTCCCCTATTATCCTGTTCTGGTTCGTAACACTATCCCTCCCCTCCTAGTCTTCGTCCGCGAAGAACCATGCCTGCTGACCGAACGACTAGCACCCATCGTCGTCGCGAACTTGTCTCCGCTATCGAGGCGTACGAAAGCATTATAGTATTAAAGTGTTTTAACTGCAAGACCTATTCGCGAGTCTGCAAGGTGTCGATTCGTTTGGGGAAATGTAGTGAGTGCCTGAAGAGGGGCGCGAAGTGCGACGTGGCCGTTACCTATAACGAGTTGTAAGAGCTAGTGATCCATACGCATAAGGAAGAAATTAAGAATTGTACTTATTATTATATTAGGTGAAGCTACGAACAGTAGGTATACATGAGTAGCTGTAAACAGCGCTAGTGTAGGATGGGTAGTCGCATCTCAACACAGGTGAGGCGCCACTGCAAGTGGGGAAAGGGAGACTCTAAACCGTGACACGAGTTCTCTCGTTTGGTTGCTAAGAAGCGAAAATTAGATGCGCAAATTCTAGAGGCGCGAAAAGAGTAAGACGTGGTATTTAAAGCAATGCGCGTAGCGCGTGCGAAAGAAGAGCGTTTAGCCAAATAGCTGGCTTTAAACGCGAAGCGTGCTGAGGAGGCGATCGCTGTTAAGAGCGCTGCTTTAGAGGAACTAGAGGAGGACCCCCCTTAGCCTGCTTGGCCAAATGGCCCGGTCGAGCTAACTCCCCGTGTCTAGTTGGCTGCGAAAGAACTTCCCCTCGATTTCTGGGACAACTCGGCGCCTTTGTCGTCCTAGGTCCGCCTAGGACGTGGGGCCTCAGGATGCCCTTTGTGGAACTTCTCCAAGGCCTCTTTACAGTTGGTAAGGTTCCTCGCTAGTTCCCACGTGTTATGGCTTTCCGGCCATCCTTCCCACTTCACCAGGTACTTGTACTAACGCCCGATCTTTTGTAGATCCCTAATCGCTTCGACCTCGTACTCCTCGTCCTTAAGTTCGAGTTATATTTCTAGTTCGGCGTCTGGTGGTGCTGGTTCTAATAATGACTTGTGGAAGACTAGGTGGATCCGTGTATCTGTAGGTAACTATAGTTTGAAATTAACTAGTCCTCTAACCTCTTAAATTTTAAATAGTCCTTTTTAAAGGTTATCTAGTTTTTTACTTAGCCTTATTATCTTAAGATTTTTTCGCGAGAGGAGGACTCTATCCCCCTCCTTAAAGGTTAGTCCTATAATCCTTTTCTTATTTACCTATTGCGCTATTTGTTTGTTACGCCGCGCGATGTTCTTGTGTAGTGTTTTATGCAGATCCTGCATGAGTTCGGCTTTGTCGGCTGCGTCCTTCGCAATGCTCTGGATGTCCAATGGATCCCGGTAAGTCGTTGGCTCACATCCATGGTTGGCGTAATATGGCGAGTATCCTGTAGTCGCCGATCTTGTGCTATTGTATGCCAGCTGAGCTGTTAGCAACAGCTTAACCTAGTCGTCTTAAAGCTTATTTACATACATCCGGAGATATTATTCTAACGTTTAGTTTATTCGCTTAGTTTAGCTATCTGTTTTTATTACGGTATAATTCCATCAGCTTTGATTCTATCAGGTTCCATGCCTAGACTCTTGGCAGGATCCAACGTCTATATATATATAGGATATCTCTACGATAGAGAAATCAACGCAGCCGTCTTCCCTTCCTCACAGTTATGAGCCCGAAAGCCTTTGACAATCGCTACGTTTATAGCTTATCGTACTAGGGTCTATCTTTGCAGACCTAGTTAGTTGTTACGTCGTTGAAGTATACCTCGTTGTCACTAGATAATTAGTTAGGAGACGTGAATCGTCTAGGATTAGCGCTAGTTAGGACCTCGTTATTAGAGAATTAACGTTGTATAGAATACAGACGTCGCATCTCGTAAGGATAGCGACTGAATTAGATCCGCTTATTATAAGAGAGACTGTTATACTTAATAAACCTAAGGATTAGCTAAAATAGATATTCCTAAGAAAGGACTACGCAGTTAGGAACCATATCTGGGAATACGTTAATCTATTACTAAGCCATAATAAAGTCTCTAGGTTAGAGACAGAAAAGCCTAGAAGGCTTAAGCTAAAAGAATTTCATAGGCCAAGAATTGCAAGAGGTGGTAACGTAAGTAGCGCAGTAGGGAGCGCACGGGGCACAGGGGGTGGCGTAGTAGTAAGTGGCGCAGCAGCAGGTGGCGCAGCAGGCGATTAAGATACTAAAGAAGTCACTATCCTGGACCTCACTAATCAGGAACTAAGAAGATACGAGTTTTGGCAAAAAGACTATTAAGGTGCACTAGCAGAATGGCGGCAGAAAGAAAAGGCTCTTGGAAACTTTACAGAGCAGATTAATAGAACGATCGCATTACGGTATATTTATCTAATCGCTAACTACTTAAGCACACATGATTGACTAAGGACTCTAATAAAGCACCTCTGCCCTAGCTAGGGTAAGCGTAATGCTTAACTCCAAGCACGCTATTAGGCGTTAAAGAATTAACTATAAAAGGCGAACCTTAATAACTAGTTTTAGGACTAGATAGAGATAACGCGCCTTATAATCTAAGCGGACATGCTAGAGGTCTATAGTAATTAAGCGCAAGAAGACTTTATCCTATTAATTAGAGGTCTAGATAATAGCTAGTTATCTAGTTAGCTATTAGCGCTTGTCATGGCAGAACGGACTAGTAGAAACTTTATTAGTATTTCTAACCTAGTAGCTGATTTTACTTCGTACTATTAACGGACTTGACCAATTGCATTAGGATTAGGCACATTCGCTACTCTAGGTGTTGCTTAGCCAGCTTAGCAGCTAGCTGATTAGCCAGTTAATTAGTTAAAGTATTAAAAGCATGAACGCTAGAAGAAGACACTAACCTGCCTATACAGTAAAAAGCATAGATTCGATAGCTGCTACTACGTTAATATAGCTTTACGACCTGCTAATTGGCAGCTAAATAGAGACGTTAAGAAGAAGTTCTAGAAGCTTAGAGCTAATTAGTTACCTATGGCAAAGGTCCTTTAGAATACAAAGAATAGGCTAGCTAGAAGCAATTCTAGGACGCCTATTAGATTAGGAGGAGTTACTAATTTTAATAATAGCTAGTAGCTAGCTATATTACCTTAGTATAGTGCACTTTAGGTCGCTACTATTAACAGGCTAATGCCTTAGCCTCTACTATTAAATAGATAGATTCTTGATCCTGGTTCGAACACGCATGTTACGAATACAAAGGCCTATGGCTAGAAGAAGATCTCTAATGCTAAGCTAGGAGAAAGCGCGTACGCTAGTGGCCAACTAAAACCTATCTAAGAATAGGGAGAGGTCCTACTTAAGATTAATACGCCTTTTAGAGTTAAGACGATTTAACTAACGTACGTCGTATATATACCTAAGTTCTTTACGAGTATTGTTAGCCTATCTTAATGCAGGAGCCTAGGAATTAAATTTAACTCTAGCCAAAACTGCCTATATTAACGGAAGCCATCGAATGTGATCTGTTAGCTTAAATACAATGGTAGTTACTAGCTAATAGACTTGGATTATAACGATCGACCGCCGCTAGAACTCTACGCAACTTAGTATCGACCTAGACTATCTTATACTAGCAGGAAGCTACTGAGCGTGAGCGCGATAGAAGCTTATAGAGTATTTAGCTATGCAAATCAAAAGGTAATTGCTTATCTGCTAGAAAGCGTTAATAGAATACAGCTTAGTGAGCAGCACGCGCCGATGTGGACAGACTATAAGGTCTATATAGAGACGAAGCTACACAAGTTTATCAGCAGGAGAGCTCTACGTAAGCTAGCAGAGCGTCTATTCTATCGATTAGGAATAGACCTTATATAGCTAAGGGAGCGCACTGAGCGTTGCTATAATAGAGATCTATAGCTCTTCTACGCTGTTAATTAGTACAGCAAGTGGCACGAAGCTTGTTACCTACCTAATAAAAGCTTTATAACGCTTTAATAAGTAGCATAGAAACTACTAGCTAAACTATAGCGCTAATTTCGCGCGCATGTAGCTATCGTACGACTTAATAGTAAACGAGGCTATTCTAAGCTACTTAATGTCTTTAAGGATCTAGGGATAGTCGTCGAACCGTATGTAGAATATATAGAAGAGTAGAATAGGATAATAAAGAAAGCTAGCTACTTAATTATTATTCGTGTAAGAGCTATTAGGCTTAAAGCAGACTTATTAATGGAGCTATTAAATAAATACGTTATAGTAGCTGTCTATCTACTTAATTACACACCTACTAAATCGCTTAACTAGCGAACGCCCTGTTAGATTATTAGAAATGTAAAGCTATTAGTAGCTTATTTTAGTATTATAGGAGCACGAGCGTACGTCCTTAATTAGTAGTTAAAGCGTGGAGAGAAGCTAGAATCTCGTGCTTTAATAGGACACCTAGTTGGATACAATTCGACGAATATCTATCGCATTTGGATGCCAACACTGGGCAGAGTCATCAGGACTAGAGATGTGGTCCTTATGCCATTAAAGCTATACACTCCCGACGAGGTGTATGCTAAGAAGAAGACGCTACGCACAGTAGTAATAATACTAAATATTAAAGAGTTAGATAAGCTAGAGGACCTAGAGATTAATTAGCTATTTATTATAACTTAGGGCAATTCGCGAACAAATATATTAACTTTAAAAGACAAGGATAGCGCTAAGGCGCAGCTTCTAAGTAAGCTAATACGCTAGTAGCAGATAATAAAGGCAATAGAAGCTAAGTCATTTAAGTAGCGCAGACTTTTAACACTAAAAGATACGCCAGAGCCTAGTGCTATATTAAACGATAATTAAATATTAGCCAGAAATTAGTAGTCTATTTAAATAGTAGATAACGAAGTTAAGCTCCCTCGCGGCTGGCAACCACTAGTAGAAAGAGACAAAGCACTAGATTAACGTTTAAACAACGCGCGTAGACGAGACAAGATTAGCAGCATTATTAACGCTAGTAATATTATATCTAGTAGCAGACGCAGAGACAGAAATAGTAGGACACCTAGAAACTACTTCGCTACGTTCGCTGCGACTGTCAACCCATCCGCGCCAGAAAAGCTATTCAGTAAGCTTCCTAGAACTAGGCTACATCGCGATCAGCTGCCGCCTCCACCGAAGCGATAAAAGGATCTAGAGAAGCACCCATTCGGCGCAGAGTTTTGTAAAGCTACAAACGTAGAGCTCGACAGTTGCAAAAGCAAGGGGTGTTTTGGCAGGACTATAGCTACTTAGGCGACTATGTAAGAGGAAGTTCCACCACTTATATAGGTATTTACTTATAAGTTTAATTAGGATAGCTTCCTTTACAAGTTTAAGGCGCGACTAGTAGTCAGAGGAGACCTATAGGAAGACTGGGGAGACACCTATGCAGCGACACTGGTAGCACGCGTATTCCGCTTCCTAATTGCTCTATTGGCTGCTTTTGGGCTGCTTGCCTATTAGTACGATGTTCTGAATGCCTTCCTAAACGCTTACCTTAATTGTCTAATCTATGTACGCACGCCTAACAGATTTAAGAATTAACTTAGTAAGCTATTAAAGCTTAAGCGCGCACTTTACGGACTACGCGATACTCTACTTCTCTAGTATAAGTACCTAAAGAGTACTTTAGTTAAGCTAGGACTAAAGCTAGTTAAGGAAGTACCTTGCTTATTTACTAGCGAGAGCCTAATTGTCTTTTTCTATATTAACAATATCGTAGTCCTCGTACACCCAGACAATCTAGTACACTATAGTCAGTTCGAACGAAGCCTGCGAGCTAGGTACAAGCTACGCTGCCTAGGAGAACTAAGGTGGTTCCTAGGTATACGAATTGTGAGGGATTAGTTAAAAGGGAAAATCTGGCTAATTCAAGATTCCTTTATTAACAAGATTATAATAAAGTTTGACCTCGTACACACGCACAAGGTCTATCCAGCAGTGCCACTAGTAAAGAATTATCTAGCTCTAAGCACTAAGGAACTAAGTTCTTAACGTACCTATACTTATTAGTAATTAGTAGGCTTACTAGCCTACATCTCGACGTTTACACGGCCTGATGTCGCCCGAGCACACTTAGTACTGGCACGCCATCTGCAGAATCCAGGGCAGAAACATTTAAACGCTGCTAAGCACGTATGGCGATATCTAGTTGGCACAAGGCATCTAGCCATCAGGGCATCACGGCTAGGTACAGAGAACACGACATATCTCTGTGAGACGCCCGAGGACGATCCTAGAGCTGGAACAGAGCCACTGTTCTACGGAGCATCTAACGCAGCATATACTAACGATCCTAATACGCGTCGAAGCTTACAAGGCTACTTGTTTAAGCTATATGGACTGCTAATTAACTGGAAATCGACCTTACAGCGCTTAGTTACGAAATTAACTACTAAGGCTAAATTACTCGCTCTATCGACTGCTAGGAGTGAGATAGAATAGTGGAATAAAATATTTAATTACGTACGCTTTTAGCCAGAGATCTTGCCTACCTTGTACTATAATAATTAGCAGACTATAGGGATTGTTAACAAGACTAAGGATAGGCTTTATACGAAGCTAAGACATGTTAACACCTATTAGATATAGCTACGACAGGAAGTAGATGCTGGGAAGCTATAGATTAATTAGAAGCCTATAAATCAAATGCCTGCTAACGGTCTCATAAAGACACTAGTTTGGCAGAAACACAGCAACTTTATTAAATAGCTAGGCCTCACAGATATCACAGAGCAGCTAAAGGGACTATCTACTAGTAATAACGACGTACCAGAACCTAGTAACTTTTTTACCTAGTATTAACAAGAAGATTAGGGGGTGCGACTATTTAGGAGATTTAGATTAATATCTTAAGAAGTTAGCTTTGTTGTTTACTGCAGCTAGGGGGGTGTGTTACGGTATAATTCCATCAGCTTCGATTCTATCAGGTTCCATGCCTAGACTCTTGGCAGGATCCAACGTCTATATATATGTAGGATATCTCTACGATAGAGAAATCAACGCAGCCGTCTTCCCTTCCTTATAGTTTTAGGATAGAAGCTCGTCGTGAGCTTGTGCTTAATCCCTAATTTAGCTGTAAACGTGGTCTAGTATAATAATGTAAATATCTTAGCCCTGTCTATAATGAACTCGTCAGGTTGTCCGACTTGTGATATTAGTTCTTGCTCTACCACATAGGCTAGTTCCTTTGCTAACATAGCTTCTCTAATTAGCACAAACCTTAACTCCTTAGTAAGTTAGCAGATTATAACTAAGATTAAGTCGTAGGGATCCTTATTCCCTAGTGCTAGTAATGCTGGTAACTTCACGATAAAGTCTATGGTCACGCTTAACTATGGTCTCGGGGGCAGCGCGTCCAACAGTACGTACTACGGTCCGTAATCTACGGTCCGTAGTTGGTTTTTGACAGTACGTACCGTAGTGAGGCGCCCACCGTACCGTACACCGTACTGTACCAGATTTTGACCCGTAGTACGGCTGTACGGTTCCTAATTAGGAAGGAGGCGTGAGTAGAGCTCTGGGTGGCGGATTTGATGGATTTGATGGATCTAGCTGTTTTGGGTGTAGTATGTCTCCTCACAGAGCAAATGCGGAGCTTCGGCCCCTGACTAACTTTTCGCCCTCATCCCTATACAATCGTTAGCCCGTTTATCTTGTTTATTATTAAATTCAACATGTCAATTGCTTCCTGGATGAACTCCTCTTATAATACGCGATCGTCTCAAGTATTGCAGCCGTCGCAGCTATCAACACCGATACCGTATCATGCCTTTGCCGCCCGGAGAGCTCTCTCATCAGCCAGCTCCTCGCGATCGTCGTCGCCGTCCATCCATCCTCCCCACGAGTATCCTACGGACCGCAATAATGGCAGGGAGTTCGATATTGATTGGGCCAATCTATGGCACGGCAAGACGCACCTTGTCGCCAATCGTATAGGATACCGCGTGCGGCATAAATCCAAGTCTCTGGGCGGCCGCAAAGCAGCATCAATATGGCGATACGGCGCAGAGTTGAGCTACCTGGAGGACGATATGATTAGCAGAAGGACGTTCTTTATATGTGAGAAATGCCATAGAGAGAGAACAGCCGCCTGCCTCTTCGATATCAAGTCTGGTACCGCTCATATTGCCGTCTATCTTAAGAAGGCGCATTTTATCAACCCAGACAGAGGTCTCATGCCGCCCACTTCTGGCCTCTTGTCAGATCCGTTTAAGAGAGCTGCGGGCGCCGGATCTGGAGTTTCTCATACGCCATGGCAAGAACTAGAGCTGTCAAAGGCGTATATTGACTGGGTAATCCTTCATGATCTGAGCTTCGCGATGGCGACGTCGCCGGGCAGCAGAGGCTTGCTGACATGGAATCGAACGGATCTGCTGCATGCCCTGCCGAACAGCCGTACCACACTTTCTGGGTACGTGAAAAAAGCTATGGCGGAGAGGAAGGGGTATATACAGAAGCTTTTGCGCGCGGCGCAGAGTAAGATAAGTATAAGTTGCGATATCTGGACGTCGCCAAACAATGTGGACTTTCTGGGAGTTGCCGCCCACTTCGTGGGTAAGTACGCTAGAGGATCTGCCAAGACTCCGAAGTTAGGCGGATTTAAGGAGACTTGGAGAAAAATCCAGAGATCCGAGCCTTGCTGACGCGCCTGCCAGACTCTCGATTCCACCAACGCGACCTACTTATCGCCTTTCGCGCGCTTTTCTGTGACCATACGGGTCCTGCGCAAGCTTCCATTATCCTTGAGGTTGCTCGCGAGTACGACTTTGAGCGTAATATCCATTGTTTTGTGGCTGATAATGCTGGGAACAATGATGAGACCTTCCTCGCTGCCATCAACGAGCTCACCGACGAGCGTCTCCACGTCGGCCAGCAACACCGAATCCGATGTGCCGGGCATATAATAAACCTTATTACGAAGGCTCTTATATACGGCAAAGGTCTGAGCAAATTCGAAGTCAAACTATCGCGAGCGTCGCCCGCAGAACAATATACGATGTTCCGGGAGAAGGGCGTCATCGGCAAGCTGCACAATTTCGTCAACTCACTGTGCGCCTCACATAAACGACGACGCCTGTTCATGGGTATACAACAAGATCTGCTTGACGAGGACCAGCTCTTCAACTTCAGCACCCTCAGTTTAGTGCAAGACGGCGGTATCAGGTGGCACAGTACGTACGCGATGCTGCTACGTTGCCTGGAGCTTCGGAAGCCCATTCGACTTTACACCAAACATCTACGCGACGACC